>CM030870.1:6844619-6849619 GCA_018105865.1 Metaphire vulgaris | reverse complement strand
TGAAAAATTTTTCCAGGAGGGTGCAAAACAAGGTTTTGTGACGAAAGAAACAAGTAATTTTACTTTTTTCATAACTCCACATTTTTCCAGGGGGTGCAATTGCACCCCCTTGCACCCCCCTCCGGACGCCCATGTAATGATTGGTGTATTAACTTCAAAATATTATCAACAATTTCGTATCTGCCAACGGACAATGCTCCACGTATGCTTTAGTTCACGTTTTCTTTTCTTCCCCGCGTGTATGCAATGATAAAGTATAAGTAATAAAAGATCACAACGAATAAACAGTACATTCCGGATCTCTTGCCAGACGTCCCGGATCTGAGATCCGGCAAGATCCGGCACGATTTAGCCCCTGCTACTATCACTACTGCTGCCTTCGCCATCATCATCATCGTCACCTTCTTCAATATGGTGGATATTTCGTAATTATTATTTTTTCTGTTTTCGACATTTAATATTAACGTTCGCTCCAGGGAAATGTTGGGATGGATGGGGTTAGGCATACTCTCTTCCACTTTTGGAAAAAGTCAACAGTGTGGTTAACCCTCTGTTTGACTCAAACTCAAAGGGTTTCTCCCCAAGTAGAAACAAATATTTTCAACTGGATCTTCCCTGATTTCAACAAGAACGACAAGTCATAATCATCGCTTTTGCCATGATTATATTATTCTTAAATGTAGTAGGCCTGGTTTTCGCTAGGTGGCGCCGCTACACTTTGGAATTTGAAAGAAAACCTTAAATGGTTGCATTCATGATTATAATTGTATAGAGGTACACTAAATATCGTGAATTTTGATTCATGGGATGCGAAAATATTTACAATGAAACAGGGTGGAGTAGGTTTTATTGGCCCACCCTGTTTAGGCATATATATATATATATATATATATATATATATATATAGAGAGAGAGAGAGAGAGAGAGAGAGAGAGAAAGAGAGAGAGAGAGAGTAAAAATAATAATAATAATAATAATAATAATAATAATAATAATAATAATAATAATAATAATAATAATAATAATAATAATAATAATAATAATAATAATAATAATAATAATAATCTGTCAGTTGAAGGCGAAGACAATTTAAACACTGGTAAATCAACAAAGTTATGTGATATGTGGACTTGTTGCCAACGTAATTGATTTGTTAGCTTATTTCTGAGATTTTTTTTGAAACAATGGCGTCAATCTATTCTATAGTAAAAGTTGTGAAGGCCCACCTGTTGTTGTACCAGTTTGTGCTATGCTAAAGGTGTGCACCATGTACAATTTTAGTATAATTCTTATTACTTATCAATGCTCTAAAATACCATTTGCTGATTATATCTATTATCTATACCCAACGCAACAATTTATTAAATAATCGTACAACGGTACAATATTGATAATTAATTATTCAGATTTTTGTGAGAGTCCGATGCCTTATGGACCCTCACAGCCACATTTTTGTGAGGGTCAGGACCCAAGGACCATCACAGAGGCGGATCTAGGGTATTCGGCGCCCGGGGACAAAGTGTACGTTGGCGCCCCTAACAACTGACAAGCAAAAAAGGTCCTCACATCGTTTTTTCGGCGCCCCTCAACTCTCTCTTCATATAGTGCTGACGAGCAAAAAAGGTCCTCGCAAGTGTTTCTTCTACTTTATTGTGCATTTTACTTACCCAAATATCCAATTTTGGCGCCCCCTCACCTCGGCGCCCGGATCAGAGGGTACACATGTCCATGTGTACCCCCTGCCCTCCCCTAGATCCACCTCTGGACCCTCACGGGATTGACGCCATCGATTTGAAATTTCTACGATAATAGTGTGTGTGTGTGTGTGTGTGTGTGTGTATTGTTGTGTTTGTTTAAGACGCGTTGGTATTAAAGAATACGAGCGCTTGCGTGAAAACAGAAATACGCTGCTTTCTAGACCTACAGGGGGGCGCAAAAAACCGGACTATATTAAATGCTTAAATGCAAACCTAAATGTGACTAGTCCGGTTTTTGCGCCAACCTGTATATACTTGTAATATATATATATATATATATATATATATATATATATATATATATATATATATATATATATATATATATATATATATATATATATATATATATAGGCCTACCTGTGTTGATGTTCTTAAAGCTTCGAACTATATTTGCGATCGGGTGCGAATACTTGTCGTTCGAAAACTTTCTGTACAGTTCGAGCATGTACTGGGGCGCCACGCGAATGGCCTCGTCTTCCTCGGCACCCTCTGGGGCCGCGGGACCGACGGCATCTCCCGGCCTTTCGCCGTCGATCGTCCCTTCGTGCTCGGTCGCGTCCGACGGTTGTTCGACTTCGCGCAGCAACGGAGCGCTTTCCGGTCTCGCTACCCCGTTCCCGACGACTCCGGCGACGATAAGCAGGCAGAGGAGTTGCCACCGGTGGCAGCTCCGCCACCTCGTCGTCGTCGTCGGCGGCTGCGGCGACGGAATGTCTGGCCGTCGTCTCAGAGGAGGCATGTTAGGATCCGCCGCCAGGTGGTGGTGCTGCTGCTGCTGCTGCAACAACCGCTTCTAAATCCCGTCAGACAGTGAGGCGACAGATCGGTTTCCTCCGCGCTAAAAACGACGCCGTGAAAGTAGTCAAAGCAGCCGGCTGCTCCCCCTCCCTCCTCCTTCTCCTCCTCCTCCTCCTTCTCTCCACCGGAAGTGGGTCCTTCGAGCGTTTCTCGTCCGCTCCGGCGATATATACGTCACTTGTTGGTCGGTCGGGCGGGCAAAGCGAAAATGGCGTCTTATCGAACGATTTCATTTTGTCCTGCGATACCGGAGTGCGCGTTCGGCCATCGACAGCGTCCTGGCCAAGCAGCGCTCGCTCGCTCGCTCGCTCGCGGTGTGTACTTAGTATTATCGCCGGCTCCGTTGATTTCCGTAATCTTTGCGGTTCATCGTGTATATATTGTGTACGGGGGACCCGCGCCGATCCGCGCGGTCAAACGAGCGGGCGGGCGGGGGGTGGAGTCACGGCGGCAGAACTCCAGTCTCGAAGGAAGGAAGAAAGGGGGGGAGAGAAGAGGGAGAGTTTTGCCGTGTTTCTCGACACAACGGAAGAGAGCAGCGAGTATATATGCGCGTCGCCGATATCAGCAACCGTTGAAAGACCACCGTATTCCTCCGTCCCCGAGAGAGGAGAGAGAGAGAGACAGACAGGCAGACAGACAGACAGGCAGACATAGAGCCAATAACGACGGGTCGCTGAAACACTAACCAGACCCCCGTTTAACAGCGCAATCGTCGTCGCTGGTAGGTACCAACGATTAACGCACACCCGCCATTCATTCGAATCTCTCTCTCTCTCTTTCCGAATAATTATTATTAGAGGAAAGAAGGCGATTATAGATTTCGGGGAGCGAGAGGAGGGCAGGACATATATATATATATATATATATATATATATATATATATATATATATATGATATGATAATATATATATATATATTTGCCACTGTGAACTTGGAGATGAGTTCGAGGTGGAAACTAAGATTTGCGTCAACTGCAAATCTTGGCTTCTGAGTTCGGATGGAAATACTAAAAGCCTGCGTCAACTGCAAATCTTACAATGTAGAGAACGGGATGGATAGATACTGTAGATGGAGACAGACAGACAGACAGACAGACAGACAGAGGGTGACGCGACAGTGACAAAAAGAGAAACAGACAGAAACAGAGACTTAGAAAACAAACAGAGGGAGAAAGCGACGGTGGGAGGGAAGAGGGAGGGAGAGATAGAAGGAGAGAGGGGACTGAATCTTGCAGTTATGGGATGCAAAGGATTTATCTAAATTCCGTGAAACGTTAAGATTTCGGATGCGGTGGGAAAAGAAACGTTATAGGAAAGTGTCTGGAACAGAAGAGGCAGATATGAAAGGTTCAGAAGCCATCGAAATAGTTTCCATAGACCCTTAGGAACAGAAGAATTCGACGGCAACGCGAAAACCATCGAAGTTGCTTACTGTATCGGCTGCCTGTTTATCATATAGGCTATAGCAAGCAGATTGGACCACCCGTCAAAACACGCTGTATGCATGCCCCATGCCCTAAATAAGACCCAAGAAAATCAGAACTTGAATTTTTAACTAGAAATTATCGATGCAGTGACGCGACTGCTACTATACATGTCGTTCATTCAGCTTTACTGCAAAACATACGGATAGATGATAGACAGCGTTTATTCTTAGCCACCTTGACATTGGGGAGGATTTTGAAATGTTTGGGGGACAAGGTCTGAGTCTCCACACTTTGGGGGAGGGGGAATTTTCATTCCCCAGCCAACATTTACATTTGGGGGAATTTTAAAACTCGCGAGGAATTCCCCTCTAGAGAAATCCTAGAATAAATACTGGATGATGATGATGATGATGATAGATAGATAGATAGATAGATAGATAGATAGATAGATAGATAGATAGATAGATAGATAGATAGATAGATAGATAGATAGAGTGAGTGAGTGAGTGAGTGAGTGAGTGAGTGAGTGAGTGAGTGAGTGAGTGAGTGAGTGAGAGAGATGAAGAGAGAGAGATAGAGGGGGAAGAGAGAGAGAGAGGGGGAAGAGAGAGGGAGAGAGGGGGAGAGTCCTCAGAATATAATGGAATCGGTAAGTGAGGAAGCTGGTACCAACGCTTTAAAGTTAATTATCGTTTCCTACCGGTGGCATCTGGCCTCCTTAGGAACCGGTACGCAGTTCAACATCTTTCTGTTTAGAGTCGTGACATGGTCTGCTCAATTCTGCCGCAAATAGCGCTAACTCGTGTCGGAAGAAATTATCCAAAAAATTACACTGTGTTGTGTTTTCGCAGAAAGAGAAAGAGAAAGAGAAAGAGAAAGAGAGAGAGAGAGAGAGAGAGAGGGGGAAGAAGAGAACCGAATTCATAATCAGGTTACAGAGGCTCGCCCTTGAAGTCAACTTAGGTGCCAGAACCCCTATATTTCCGTCATATTATTGGAATGGCCCCGGGGT
>CM030870.1:6719619-6839619 GCA_018105865.1 Metaphire vulgaris | reverse complement strand
CTGTCGCTCATATACATTCCTCTGCATCTGTTTCTGTAATCTCGACCTTGGCACAAGCCAAATCATAAACAGTTGTTTTACAATGGCTGCAAAACATCAATGAAAGCTGAGTGATTAGACTATTGTGCCGATTACGATAGATAGCTCACCTTACGATTTCTGCCACTGAACTGACGTCACGATCTCTGACGTCATCTCCGTTGATGCGTGCGATGACGTCGCCCACCCGGAGCCCGGCTCGCTGCGCCGGACCACCCGGGTTCACGCCTGAGACGGTGACAGAGTCGTCATCAGCGATGACAAAGCCATATCCTGTGTCCGACTGATGTACTGTCACCTACACAAGAATAGCTTTGATTAGTGAATTTTACAAAATGCCCAATGCGTTTGCCATACGATGCATTTGGATTTTTAAAAATTGGTTTTAGGAACAGGGGCATAACATTGGCACTGCCATTGGAGCAGTGGCGGCTCTAGGATTTGGCAAGTGGGGGGGCCGTTGGGGTGGCAAGTTGGCAACTTCTAATTATGAGGGTGGCCAACCATTTGTTGTTTAATGTCAGAGACGTCATTTCACTGTTTTTCAGGGGGGGCAAAACACTTTCGACCTGACAAGTTACAAGTTTGCAAGTTTGCGAAAAAGCTGACGACTTTTTTTTGCTTGTCAGCCAATTTTCACGGTTAGGGTCCCAAATTAGACATCTGCACTCCTTTAGGGCGTGTAAAATCTAAATAACACAAACATTGGCAAAAAAAATTTTTTCACCTCAAAATCAGGGGAGGCAAATGCCCCCCTGCCCCCCAAATGACGCCCCTGTTTAATGTATGTAGCATTAAGTACAGGGTCCCAAAAGGGGCGCCACTGTGAGCCAGGCACTCAATAGGGGGAGCACGGGCCCCTCTGCCCCCGGTGGAGCCGCCACTGCATGGAAGGGGCGCAGGGGAAGCCAAGCCCCATTTTCTGGATAAAATCAGCCAGAGGATAATGCAAAAACGTTGAGAATTTTTTTAGAGGGGAGTCATTATGTTTATTATGATCGCGACAGAATTTAAGTCTTTACGTTTTTTGCTTGTTGTCTTTTTTAGTCGAAAATGTCGATGTGCCTCTCTATTCCGGAACACTGGCTACGCCACTTCACGACGCGAATAAGCCGGTGCACTGCGCTATAGAAATTTCGTCTTACTAACTTACTTACGACAATGAAAGGCCTCTCAACCATCTAACAATGTAATGTGTTCAAAGCAGTCCGCTATCGGATAAGTTACCACATAAATCTTAACTTTTAATAATAATAATAATAATTAATTATTATTAATAATAATAATAATAATAAATAATAATAATAATAATACTACTACTACTACTACTATAACTAACTAATAATAATAATAATAATAATAATAATAATAATAATAATAATAATAATAATAATAATAATAATAATAATTTACCGTTTATATATACCGGTAAAGATGGTTCGCTCGCAATATTAATCTGGAGTAGTTTGCCATTGTTCATAATTATTACAATGTATTCTATGCCAGACGACTTCAAAACAGTTTTGCCGAGTTTTACCTGGCTAGCTTGACGATTAAGGTAAGTGGCCATCACTTACCTGTATTGTGTCGGTGAGTTCGGGATCCTTCGAAATCGCAGCATTACCAGAATTGGCGCCGTGCTTTAGCTCAAACCAACCGCTTAATACCTGAGATCAAAAGTTACGTTACACGAAAGTAAAGTCCTTCCCGAGCTGTGAAGGCTCACGGGGGCGGCGCTGATCTCCGTTTCAAATGCCCTCAGCCAGGCGACTGGTGGAAGTTACATGATACGGGGCCGGTGTTCTCATGCAACGCGCCTGTTTACTCCGCGGATTAATCCGCTGCTCAGTTGCCATCGTCATCTGGCGAAAGAGGGGTGAGTCGACCTTAGGGTTCCTGCAGGAGTTGAACCCGCGACCTTCTGCTCCATCGTCCAACGTTGCTACTACTCTGCCACAGTGGCGGTTCTAGGATTTGGCAAGTGGGGGGCATTGGGGTGACAACTTCTAATCATGAGGCCAACCATTTGTTGTTTAATGTATGTAGCATTAAGTATAGGGTCCCAAAGGGGACACTGGGGGGCCAGGCACTCAATAGGGGCACGGGCACCCCTGCCCCACGGTGAAGCCGCCACTGCTCTGTTAACTTCCCGCCCGTACTTTACACAATACACAGTTACAACTGTACTACATTATTGCTATTTGAAAGTCCTAAGATTGCATTAACCCCTTAACCGTGTATTTATCTGTAACTGAATGTAAAATGGACGGATATATCCGGGATCCCCAGTTAAGGGGTTAATAATTTAACTATTTTTTTAAAACAATAATGTTCTATTCATTTGTTGTTAGATTGCAATTAAAATGTCTATTTACAGCCGAAGGAATAAAACTACCAGAGGTCTTTTATTTGATAAGATAATGAAGAATCAATTAAGTAAGTAAGTAAATCAATCGAATTTCTATATCGGGCATTGCAGCAGCTTATCATGCAGCGCTCAATCTTGGTCAAATCCATAATCTGTCCATCGCTGAGCTTGTAGTGTAAAAAGATTATGCAGATTATTATGTGGACTTTGTGGACTACTTCAGGCATATAATTAGTTATGAATTCAAAATTTCCAATTATAGATGATAATAATATGATCCATAACCATACCTTGTCACTCAGGTACGGTAAGATCGAAAATGCAATTGAACCAATGTTTTGGTCACCGTGAAGCACTAACTTCTGCCGAGCTGTTACCACAAGCTGACTTGCAATGTCTTGCGTGGTCAATTCACTAAGCAAGAGAAAGCAAACAGAATAGCTCACACATTAAACAATCTGTATTATCTGTTACAGACATATTGAGAGATCACATAATGCATAATCACAGGGAGACGACACAAGATATGTTTGCTCAGAAACTTAAGACGCACCTATATTTAAAATCTCATATCAGATGTCTTTGTAAAGCGCTCTTGACTATGGCCTTTGCCAGGCAGAGAGCGCTATATAAATTGTCGTTTAATAATAATAATAATAATAATAATAATAATAATAATAATAATAATAATAATAATAATAATAATAATAATAATCCCAGCAGAACAATACTCATTCAAACCAAGAGATTGTTAGCATGGGCGAATCCAGAGATTCGGTTGGGGAGCACTTTGTGTTCCATTACCCATTTTCAATCAATTAATCAATCAACTTATATAGCGCCACTATCATAATGTCCGTGGCATCAGCCGATGGCGCACCAAATCCAAATAGCATTAGAGCCAGGTCAATTCCGGAATAGATCAGTCCGAAACGGCGGGAGAGCAATCTAAGGGGGATAAGTCAAGTCCAACAGATGTGTTTTAAGACCAGATCTGAAAGATGATAAGTTGTTAGTTATGCGAAGTGATGTTGGTAGTGAATTCCAGAGCTTAGGGGCACACACTGAGAAACAACTAGTGCCAGTGACTGACTGTCTGTGTTTTGGCTTCAATGGCTTGCCTTGTAAGCCGGCTTTCCACGGGGATTGATGCATGCTTCTATATTATTATTGAAATGGAAGGCAGATGACATGCCTAGGTCTAGGCCTATTTATTTGCGCCTATAGGCCTATAACATTTCGGCATTTCACCATGATGAGATGTTAGCAAAATTAAATGTTTGGGGTGGTTTGTGGCACGTGTCTATGTGCCCACTCCTGCAGTGGCGTCGCCAGGAATTTTGGGTTGCGGGGCAAAAGGGGGATGGCGTGTCAGATTCCATACCTAATCCACAAAAAGTTTCTAGCGAATCAGGTGGTCTGGGGCAGGTTGGAGGGCAGTTGCCCATCCCCCCGTGACGACGCAAATGTCCTCCTGGGTCCGTCTATAATTAATTGTAAGGCAGTGCTTGTCAATGCGTTGATATTACTATCTCACTATTTCATTTTACACACGGCAGAAACTCATTACAAGACAATTCAAAAACAAACTTACAACGAAAACTTTTGATTGAAAAATGGTTTTCGTGAATTTCGAACCATTTTGGTTTGGTTTGGAAAATCGCAGGCAGTGGATGGAACGAGAGATACCTTTCAACATAAAACATACAGATGCGATACCATTACAATCAAAACCAATCAATCGCAGTTAAACAATCAATAACTCCAACATGAGGAATAGCCAGCATCCTCAATACTTAAAAATTATTACAGAAATCGTGGTGGTTATGAAATGTTATAATTGCTTTTAAAAATCAAACAATGTCACAGTTGTTACCAGAGGTTGAATCTCATTAGGTATTTTAATAATAGAAGGAGTCCGTGATTTTGAGGAAAGAAATCTTCCTATTAATATTTTTTATAGATGATTGGAAAGTAGCAATTTAGCAAACGCAGAAACAACAGGGAAAACTAAAATACATTTCATATTAGCGACAATTTTCAAGATACTAAAAGTGAAAAGAAGGAAAAGAAAAAGAATATGCGTAAGCTTCGGATAGCTTAGGCCTACGGGTTCTCACCTCAACATAAGAATCGCAAGGAACGTTGTATCTTACTTGCAAAACTGCAAAGAAATACAAAATTAGGCAAATTAGTGTAGGGCCTACATATATAATTTTACTGTGTATAGGCGTAATTAACTAAACCCTATGCCCTGTTCCCTTCCTCCTTTCCTTAGCCTAGCCTCTCAAGAAGGGTCGGGGACGGAAACCCCAGCCTAGCGGCTTAATAGAAGGCTAGAAGCCTACTCCTATGTGGGTGGAGGGCAGTGGCGGCTCCACCGGGGAGGGTCAGGGGGCCCGTGCCCCCCTATTGAGTGCCTGGCCCCCCAGTGGCCCCCCAGTTGGGACCCTATACTTAATGCTACATACATTAAACAACAAATGGTTGGCCCTCATGATTAGAAGTTGCCACCCCAACGGCCCCCCACTTGCCAAATCCTAGAGCCGCCACTGGTGGAGGGTAGTAGGCCTATGTAGCATTGGCTTATACTTTGTCGTTTAATTCAACGTTTGAAATGCTTACCGTTAACTGTCAGGAAACTTCCATGCCTATTCAGCGATAGATGCACCTTTTCCTGCAAATGAAATAAATAAACTGAGCTTCGGGGAACATTAATTGCAGAACGGAGAGAGAGAGAGGCCTGTTGGGGGGGGGATTCCCCTCCCCCAAGTTTTAACCCCCCCCCCATTTGTATATGTTGGCTTGGGGATGGAAATCCCCCCAATCATGGAGAGACAAATCTTGTCCCCCAAACATTTCAATCCCCCCCAATGTCAAGGTGGCTAGAATGAATAAACACTGGCGCTGTTCATATATGTGAAATGACAAAAGCAAACAGGTCCTGTATAGGCTTACCATTGATGCTGGCGTTGGCGTCTAACTGATTGGTCTTGGATATGATTCGCCGTATCGAAGACCTCAGCGTTCTTCTCGACGCCATCTGGCGAATCGACTTGAAAACAATTGTCGGCGCCGAGCGAGTGAACGCCGAACTAATCTTCCGACCCAGTTGCGTCGAACGACCTTTTTCAAGAGGCGAGCACTCAACTTGCTCTTCAAACAAAAAAATGTTCAATAATTCCAGGTACTTACTGTTCTGTCGGTAGAGCGCCAGCTATGGACCCGGGAGATGTTCTGTCAACCCGGGTTCAATACCAGGGGCGTAGCGACGGGGGGTGGGGTATATCGGTATATATACCCCCAAAAAAATCAGTCTACCTTAAAGTTTTTAATGTGATTTATATGTGGTTATATGTAGTTTATATGGTTTATAGTTAAGGTTTATACCCCCCAATATTTATAACCTCCCAAATCAAATTCCTGGCTACGCCCTGTTCAATACCAGAGCGGTCAAAGATTTTGTTCTCGGGCAGTCACATGATCACTTCATGCCGTCGACACAGAGTGGAAGTTAAAGTGGTCAGTGCAATGTATCACGGTTCACTGTGCTCTGATGTGTTAGCGACGATAGACAGTGAAGCTGAGACTACCAAGAATGGCAGCTATAATAAATACCCGACAGAGCAGCCGTACACAATAATAACAGAACACATACTGGAACTGGTTGATGACAGGAACACAGGTCATTAAACCATGCTAAGTTATGGGGCGGAAGATGGCAGAGTGGGTTACGTGCTGGAGCGTCAGGATGACGGAGCGGGTTCAAGCCCCGTTAGTGCCCTAGTGGCTTTCACACAGGCAGTAATGCCTTCTAAGCCACTCTTAAATCATGCTAAGGCAGAAAGGGATTGATGGTAGAGAAAAAAGACACTGGAGAAAAAGCTATTTGTAGAACTTAAGCTCACATAAGCGTTATATAAATAAAATTGATTCGAATACATTTTGCGGGCGTGGCCGGACAAAATGTCACGAGACAAATGTCATGAGACAAAATGTCACGGTTTAGGGTTAGAGTTAGGGTTACATTTTGTCCCCTTACATTTTGTCCCAGCACCCAGTGGCGGCTCCACATGGGGTCCGGAGCCCGTCCCTCCTATTGAGTGTCTGGCCCCCCAGTGCCCCTGTTGGGACCCTATACTTAATACTAACATACCTAACAACAAATGGTTGTCCGCCCATGATTATAAGTTGCCACCCCAACGCCCTCCCCCCACTTGCCAAATCCTGGAGCCGCAACTGCCAGAACCTCTGCGGGCTCCCAAACCACGTATAATTATATTACTGCTTTACTAAATTGTCATAATATTTTACTAATTCAGTGTTTATTCTAGGCCTGTTTTGGGGGGATTCCCCTTCAAAGTTTAAAAATTCCCCCTCCTCCCCCCAAAAATTCTATATGTTGCATTGGGGATGGAAATTTTCCTCCCCAGTCCAAAAGTGTGAGTTTTTATATTTGGAAGAAGGATAAAAGGAAAGATAAGGAAGGATATGATGATCGTCAAGGTTTTGGGCAGAAAACATATCCCCCAAACCTACCTGGGACTTCGGTCTAGGGTCGCCTAATTAGATTGAGGTGCCTACCTACCTGGGAGCCTAGATTGGTGCCTGAGCGCCTCAGGCGTCGCTTGGCGTCCATGCGGCGTTTATCTGATTCAATACATTTATAAGTTCCGAATTATTACATTCGCATGTATTAGGCCTATGTAAGGTTTCTATCTCAGACTCGAAACAAATCTTAGGTTTTGCTAGGAACTTTATTACAGGCTGTGGCGTCACCAGGGCAGTGTTTAAAGTGTTTAATCTAGGCCGTTTCCGGTGAGAATTGCCCTTTCCCCCGGAAATTTCAAATTTCCGCCCGGAAATTTTGGAATACTACATGGACTAACAGCGGCCCCTAGCATAATTCCCCCCAGCTTTGTCAGTTCCCCCCCCGGCTTTTTAAGTTTCCCACCCGGAGTCCAGAAGTCTAGATTAAACACTGCACCAGGGTTTCTGAATAGGTGGGGTGTCGACATCCAAGCCCCCACACATTTTCCAGTAACATATATCAACAAGCAACAATCGTCACCAAGGAACTCTTGACACATTAATGCACACATATATAGCGCCTTTATTTATGTTGCAATCATCACCATCTCTCCAAAAAATGTCAAAACTACTACTACTACTAATAGCAGACAGTAGGCCTAGTAGTAGGCTAGTAGTAGTAGTAATAATACTAATAGTAGTAATAGTGTAGTAGTAGTAGTAGTAGTAGTAGTAGTAGTAGTAGTAGTAGTAGAAGAAGTAGTAGATGACGATATTGACGACGACGACGACGACGACGATGACGATGATGATGATGATAATGATGACGATGATGACGATGATGATGATGATGATGATGATGATGATGATGATGATGATGATGATGATGATGATGATGATGATGATGACGACGATGATGACGATGATGATGTTATAATGCTGGCTAAAGATCAACGATTTTTTCTGGTTTAAAAGTTTTACTGGAGGGAGATTAATCAGAGTCTTAGATCCCTATGACGCAATACCGCCCCCCAACCCTCTCCCACTTTTCCTTCAACAGAGACCAGCCTACAATTAGCCTCCATTGGCAGCATCCCTCAGCACCGATAGGATGACGCAGCTTAGACACGCGTCGGAGTCGAATAAATGTTGAATAACAAACGGCAATATACTTCAATTCCGTCGCCTAACAAGATCACGATCACATAATACTCGCCGTGCTGAATTGTACCCGGCAGCCGTTTCGCAATCTGATCAATCGATCGATGAACTTCTATGGCGCCACAATCATAAATGCCCACGGCACCAGCCGACGGCGTACCCAGTCCAAACCAAATTAGAACCAGGTCAAGCCAGTCAGATCTGCGGGGGTAGCATTTTAAGGGGTGGTAGGCCAAGCCAACATGCAAAGTATGTCTTAAGACTATAGATCTAAACAACGATAACGTGCGAATAGGTCCTAATAATAATTATTGATGCAGGCAACGAATAACCTCCTCTCGGGTATAGTCTATATTCCCTATAATATGCTAAGTAAAATCATGTAAGCCTATTGCCTCACAAAAGAGCTTGTAATACATCTTATATCTTCCTTCAATTATTAACTCCAAGTCCATTGTGTAATATTCCTGGCCCAGGGCTCTAAATTGCCCGTGAGTTTGTCACTTTAATGTTGAACTTGACTCATTTATGACCTTCGGCTCATAAAGACGATGATAAAAATTGTACGACAGGTGCGTCTCTGTCACTCCGGAGAAAAGAGACAGGTGTGCGGCTGATTGACGGACGTCACAAAGTCATTGAGACGTCACGTCACTCTGAATGCACGTCATAGTGATGAATTTCTATGGAAACCGGGGTGGGGTGGGGTGGGGTGGAGGGAAGGTAATGCCACCTAAAATTAGTTGGAGTCAAAACGCCGTTCGTGTGCAATTTTTGTACTATGGATAATGCAGGTCCTTTTGTATATAGACCCTATGTACTGTATATGTATATGTACTGTTTGTATACAGTATGTACTGTAGTCTAATGCGCTGAGCATCATAACAGTCAATGCAGCACAATGGACACATTTCTATCGAATTTTTACATCGTCAATATTAGTGCTTTTGGCCCTTAATAACCGGGGATCAGACCCTCAACAACCCGGCAAATCGAACAGAAAGGCAGTTGACATACAATACTATTGACTGTCACGTGTGTCTTGTGGATGCCAACATTTCATAGTTAACCTCGTCTTTGACCGAAGTAACGTCTATTTTTTTTATCTAATGTGAATTCGTTGTCAGCATCACTTTCGTATAACCAACACATTATCATCGTGTTTTAGACAGTGGCGGCTCCACGTGGGAAGCCCGGGGGCCCGTGCTCCCCTATTGAATGCCTGGCCTCTCCAGTGCCCCACCCTGTTGAGACCTATACTTACTACTACATACCTACCAACAAATGGTTGGTTCCCATGCCTAGAAGTTGCCACCTCACCGCCCAATTCCTCCCCCCATTTGCCAAATCCTGGAGCCGCCACTGCTTTTAGATCCAGTCTTAATGAGTATCTGTTTTGCTTAGCTTATCCTCCTAAGATTGCTTCCCCGCCTACCTGACTGATCTTTTCGGCCTTGACCCGGGTTGAATTTAGAGTGTCATCAGCTGATGCCCTTGTGGCGCTATAGAAGTGTATTGATTGATGATTGATGGGTGAATGCATGAACTGATTGATTGATAGCTTGATTGTTTATTGATTGATTCTCTCTCACCGTTGGTGTCAGCCATTTTCCGCTTTCTTCCGGCAATCGAGCTCAGGTATTTCCGGAAACCGGTTAAACCTTCTTTCGGAGACGAGAAACGACTCCCGGTGACGTCATCCCGGTTGACGTCATAGCGTACGCCGACGTCACCGAGTCTCGAGACTTCCGTGACGTAGTCGTCGCCGTCGTCGTCGTCGGGGAGGGGTTGGGTAGGATGGATGAGCGCGCGGTTGACGTACGGAACAGTTCCCGCCGAGGGAAGGGGCAGTTCTCCTTGTCGGAGGAGGAGGAGGAGGAGGAGGAGAGGTCCTCTTTCCAGTTCCACTTGAGGCGCTTCCATCGTCTGCTTCTCGCCGCTGAACTTTCCAGTCCGGCGAAGAATTCCGATTTTAGAGCCGGCGAGTCCATCGCCGAAGGCGGTTCGAATCGATCGGGGGAAGCGTTTTCCGGCGATTGGAGGGGTGGAAAGACCCCCTTCCCTGACGTCGAATCGTTCTCAGTTTTGCGTCGAATTCCGCAGCGTTCAACTGCGTCCTGTTGTAGGGGCCTTTCTTTTGTCGTCGTCATCACATCTGACACCATCGCCCTCTGTGGGTTTAAACTCCCGTTTCTCCCATCCCACCCGACCCTTCGGTTAACCGGTTCGTCACTCCCGCTGTTCGTCATGCCCATTAGGCGCCCCTTCGTTCCGGAGGGGAGGTTGATGAGAGCTTCCTCGCCTGAGTGGTAATGATGATGATAATGGTGGTGATGGTGATGATTGTAATTGGTGTAGTTGTTACCGGGGTGTTGATGTGAACCCCAGAGAGGCTGAGGGTAACCATTTCGTCGGCCACCTGGTGAGCGGTTGAGGCGTCGAGTCCTCTGGATGCTGGAAAAGAGGGCGTACTGGAAAGGGGGTGGTGGTTGCTTGGTGGCGGATGCTGTGGCTTCCATGAGACGGAGGGATGGGGATAATGATGCGGAGATGAAATTACAGTGAAACCC
This sequence comes from Metaphire vulgaris, assembly GCA_018105865.1. Classification (NCBI taxonomy): domain Eukaryota; kingdom Metazoa; phylum Annelida; class Clitellata; order Crassiclitellata; family Megascolecidae; genus Metaphire; species Metaphire vulgaris. Next base: position 6,828,951 of record CM030870.1, on the reverse strand, counting down.
AAGCGCGAAGAGAAAGATGACAATGTCTTGCTGCTGCTGCTGATGATGATAAAACATGATGAAAATAATATTATAGCAAGATAATGATTGATTGAAAGTAGGGCTGCGGAAATTAACGATTAATTATTGATTAATCGTCAAAGAAAATTAACGATTAATTTAAAATTAACGATTAATTTTTTAACAGGCAGTTAAACTATTAATCTTAGATGAGACAGACGAAGTTGTAAGTTGTACACAAAAACAAAAATGGATGCGGTTAGCGATAAATCAAATAAGTATAAGGCCATTTCAGGCCGTTTGTCTGACCATTTTGGTTTCAAATTAGCGTCGATGGAACAGTAATAAATGCGGAAAGTGTTTGCTGCATTGCCACAAGTCATTCGCGTTTCACGTTCTAACAATTCTTAGCAACCACTTGCAGCACCAGGTTCTCCAGTAAGCCATCTCTCGTCATCAACAACTGGGTAAAACTTTACAGTTTATCCCCGGAAATGAACGACCAGTGAGTTTGTTGCAGAATGATCTCAACAGTTGTTGGCTACATGGATCAACATCTCAATGTTGAACTTATTAAAAGCCCGTTTGAACTAAGTAACATGATATTAGAACAAAAAGACTGAACAAACGCTCTTTGTTGTATGGCTGGTGAAGGACTGTTTTGATTTGTGGTCAGAATCCGATGTCACATTTAATAAATTAAAGATTAATTAATCGTTAATTTTTGGTGATTAAAATAAAAAAAATTTAATCGCAAATTGAAAGATGAAGTAAAGCAGACAGACTAAGGGGCAGAAGGCAGGCAGGTATCTCAGATAGACAGATTTTCTTTATTCTATCATAGTCCGGCAACGATTTACGCTTAGTACTATTCAGGTCTAATTCGGTCAAGCTAACAGTTCAGGGGCTGTCCATTAATTACGTCAACGATTTTTTGGGCAATTTTTGACACCATCCCTCTGTCAACAACTGTTAGACTGTTTCAATTCTATTTTGTTGACAACATTGATGGGGATTTTACAGTGCAAAAAGTTTCTCTGGGCTGGGAAGGATTTTGTGGGGGTCGGTCCCTTACCATTCCTGGTCTCGTCACTGGTGATTAAATAAAAGTTTGAATGCAAGATTCCCAGCTTTGAAACATCTAGCTCAAAAAAATTTTGAGACGCAACGATTTCCAAGTGCTTTGCAGTTGTTCGACTCTCTTCTTTAATTAAAGTTCGACGGATATAAACACTGGTTTACGCGTTTACGAATAAATATCGTAAATTGAACCAACCTCTGGTGTTCGTTTTGTCTTTCAGTTGATGGCTCCGTAAAAATCTGGTTCTGTCCGTCCGTCTGTCTGTCTGTCTGTCTGTCCGTTTGCCTATGTCTCTGTCTGTCTGATCGATCGAATTCGTAATCTAAAGCACTGCCGAGTCCCGAGTTCCAACTACCGTATGCCGTCTGACAAAGAATTACTTCTGTCGGCAAACTGAGGTATTTATGACTCTTTTACGTTTACGATCGTCTGCAATAGATTTCGCTTATCGCCGATTCGTGCCTGTACCCCAACAGGGGGCGGAGCGACATGAGGGCGCTGACCAATTAGATTCCTTTCTGGTTATGACGCTGACAAAACCTTTTTCGCGGCGGTTTTCAGGGTGGTTCATGGGGTAACGACGTGCAATTGCACCCCTGAAAAAAATTTGAATTCAAAAAAGTAATATTGTTTTTTCTTTCGTCACAAAACCTTGTTTTGCACCCCCTTGGAAAAATTTCTGCGGACGCCCATGGTGGTGAAAGGAACGCTAGTACAGTCCAGTCTCGATATTGTGATACTGTTGCATATGTTAACTAACGTAGTTCTTTAATCTTGTTCTTTATTTTTGTTCTTTATCTCAGTTCTTTCGCCCTCCTCGCTCGACATTGTTGGTCATTTATGACAGTAGTTCTTATAACGCCAGACACACAGTTAACGGACACATGGTAAATAGTTAATCACTAATTTTCTTCACCAAAGCGGAACAATAGTTGACTATAGATTTCCTATCGATCTTTAACTCATATCGATCGAGAGTTCGTTTAGAAGTTCTTGAATTCAGTTGAATTTAGAATATGAAGGCGGATCAGCAAGGTCTGATTTTAATTAATTCCCTATAGGCATACTGCAAACAGTGTTTAGAGTCTTTAGATCATACATTCAAAACGCTACTGATCTTTTAACTTTAACCCGAATATCGTACCCTTTCGAGAAGCGATAACTAATGGAGGCGTGAAATTGTGGGTTCTTTTTACAATTCTTGACTTTGTTCTAGTGGCGGCTCCAGGATTTGGCAAGTGGGGGCGTTCGGGTGGCAACTTCTAAGTTTTGGGCCGACCATTTGTTGATTTGATGTAGTAGTAAGTATAGAGTTCCCGACATGGTGGCCACTGAGGGGCAGGCATTCAATAAGAGGCACACCCCACCCCCGGGGGCCCTCCATGTGGAGTCGTCACTGCTTTGTTCGACAACTAAAGGGACAAACATACAGATTAAATAGCTCATAGATTTTTTAGTCAGACTTTGTAAGTTGTTCAATGTAACGATTGTAACCTACAAATTCTGTAGTCTTTTATAGACTGCAAATCATAAGCGACAGAGGAATGGGAAAATTATATGTAGTTTTGAGGCTACGAGGGCCTATGTATATTTAAATTTGCATGTAAGATTTATATACACGAGAGGAAAAGGCAGCGAGAAACAGAAGAAGACAGAGAGAGCTACAAAGAAGGAAACATGGAGAGACATAGAGAAGCAGAGAGAGAGAGAGAGAGAGAGAGACAAAGAGAGGAGAACAGAGAGAGAGAGAGAGAGAGCAGAGAGAGAGAGAGAGAGAGAGAGAGAGAGAGAGAGAGAGAGAGAGAGAGAGAGAGAGAGAGAGAGAGAGAGAGAGAGAGAGAGAGAGAGAGAGAGAGAGAGAGAGAGAGAGAGAGAGAGAGAGAGAGAGAGAGAGAGAGAGAGAGAGAGAGAGAGAGAGAGAGAGAGAGAGAGAGAGAGAGAGAGAGAGAGAGAGAGAGAGAGAGAGAGAGAGAGAGAGAGAGAGAGAGAGAGAGAGAGAGAGAGAGAGAGAGAGAGAGGCCTTGTCTTCAGAATTCGTGGCAGTGTAGCGCTCACCGATTAACTTTACTTACCAACTTACCAGCAGACTCAGAAACCCACTAGAGCCAAATCATTTCCCCCTCCCGCCCCATCCACTCCAACCGGGGGTCTGAAATCACGTCCCAATGCAATCAACCTCATCGGCGTTCGATTCTGTTTCCGAGACCCAGTTTCGCGGAAGGCAATTTGCGTCAGCGACTGATAAGACTTAACACGACCACTAATAATAACGAAACTAAGTAATAACAGATGGCAGCTCGGAAAGTGGACCAAATAACAGCGTATCTATGTACGGCGTTCGATTTGCTTCCCCTCTTCCACCGATACGAAAAAAGTTCTTGAACCACTAGTCATGCAAGATGGAACACCTTGATTTTACCGGATATCCAAAACTTTGGGGGGGTGGGGGCGTTCGAGTCCCCTTAGTTTTTCCTTAGTTTTTTGGGCAATTAAACTAGGATCTACTACCTAAGAATAAGCAGCTACTGTGGCACTACCTTGAAAAGCGCTATATAAATTCACGTGGTTTTGCTCACTTGCTTGCTATTTATGTAGGCTCAGTGTTTTATCCAGGCCTGTTAGGAGGAAAGATCCCCCCACAAAACCCCTCAAAATTGCCCCCCCCAAAAAAAAAGCCCAGCACTTACACAAATTTTGCATTGAATGGTGTCTTTCCCCTTCAACCAAGTCGAACCCCCCGAAAGCCTCAAACCCCCAAGGTCTGGAGTCTGGATAAAACACGACCTCAAAATGGGGGGGCGTTGGGGGGTGTTATGGGGGTGTAAAAATATCCCTGGCACTGGTGCCAAATGGCCTCCGGGTCAAGATGACAAGATCACATTTAGATAATGGCGTCCAGAGGTTTTCACTTAGGCCTACATTTCGATCAAGACCCTATATAAGATTAGGCCTACCTGGTCTATATTTTGCCTATCCGTCGTAACCGGAACTGGAAAATCGGACTGACTTATGGGATTCGACAAATGGATGGAGCATTACGATTCTACTCTGGAGCAATCATCGACGGATCCGGTTCCCAAGTGAATGACTAGAATGGCGCTATAGAAGTCCTTATGTTATGTTAGGTTAGCAGGGTGCGATTTGTGACCTGGAGCAGTGGAGGAGGATATGTCGAGCTTGGGGGATGTAGTTGTTGGGGAAGTGTAGCAGTGGGGGATGTAGTGGTGGAAGTAGTAGGGGAAGCAGTAGGGAGGATGCAGTTGGGCAGTGGGGAGGAAAAGCCCCCTTCCCCTACAAATCGCGCCCTGGTTAGTAGTAATATAGTCAGAAATTACTGACCAGGCAAGATTATCTCCCTCATTCAGTCAGCATGGAAAATAACCTCTCACAGTTAAAAGAATGCTATGCTAAGATAGGCCTATATATGTGTGTCGAAGAGCAATTTCGATGAGTCTATATATCACTGCTGCCACCTAGGGAATCAGATGAAACTTTAGTGGGATATGACTGGGGATGCACCCCCACCGGTCCACCAAAAATGCAATTCTAAATGGATGGTTATAGAATACAGACTTACATGTATAGTCTAAAAGATTAACCTTGATGTATATCCACAAAGATATGGACATATCCATAGACAATGTCATCGACAAATTCGCTTCCAGCAAATTAGAAAACTCGATTTTGCACACTATGACTTTGTACAACCAGACTAAAGTGGTTTTCATAGGGCCTACATTGTCAATTCTGAGCATTATATTTATAAATCAAATCTACAGATTTCTTTTAAACCGTTTACATATAATTCCTTTGACAATTGGCAGGATCTTCCTAGAAATTCACTGCATCCCCCACCAAGAGTTTTCTTGGAACCCCACTGTCTAAGGCCTACTGTAGGCCTATACACATACACAGTCCCAGCCATTTTATTCTATGCATACGACTGTATACAGTAACGAGGAACATCAACAACATGAATGTACTGTTGAATATATTGCAGAACTGCATGTATAGGCCGAGGCTGGTCGAGAAATTACCCGCGTCTTAAGATATCTGGTTCATTGTATATACAACAGGTGCTTTTAAAACGACAAAACAGTTAATATTAAATTCGCTGTGTAACAGAACCCAATGGAAGACTACTGAACAGTGGTTGTGTAGATATGTAAAAATGTCCGCGAGTTGGATAAATTCTCAAACAAAGACCACAAAAACTACATTTCCGGGGTTTCCAACTTTCCATGCCTGTTAATTCAAATTTTCGAAGAATTTTCAATATTGGACTTCTCTATTTTTTGACAAATCGCTTGAAACAGGACATCCCCAGGCTCACCGATGGTCGCTACCATGTGGCGCTATAGAAGTTCTATCCGTCCACCGGATTTTGGGTGGCTCTCCGCTTCTGACTCACACACAGTTCTGGGCGCCAAAACACAGACCAGCGTTTGTGCATCCATCCTGGACGAAATCCCGACCTCGCGAGGGGATAATCCCGCTAAGCAGACTGTCCGAGCGGAGCGAAAACGAGGCACGAAAGGAAAAGGAAAGACCCGCGAACAAGAGCTTCAAAAGTCACTAACGCGATTTAAGTAAGTCTTATAATACGACGGTCGTTCGCTAATCGTCTTAGGAGCCTCGAGTCGACACAAACCCCGACTAAATCCGGAATTTTGCGATAGTGCCCGAAGGTCTTTCTTCTTCTTCTTCTTCTTCTTCTTCTTCTTCTTCTTCTTCTTCTTCTTCTTCTTCTTCTTCTTCTTCTTCTTTCTTCTTCCCTTCTTCTTTCTTCTTCTTCTTCATCTTCTTTCTTCTTTCTTCTTCTTTTCCTCCTCCTCCTCCTCCTCCTCCTCCTCTTCTTCTTCCCTAACTTCCAAACTCTTTAGGTCCCTAGATTTCAGCGTGGGCGTAGCTACAGTCTACGGAGGAGGAGGAACGGGGGCTTGGCCCTATATTCTGGCTGGGACCGTTCGAGGGATTTGAGCAAAACAGCAGAGATTTTTTGGGGGAAGGGAGTACGATGGGAGACAATACTTGAATGTGCGAAGAAGTCCCGGAGATGCGCCCCTATTCCGGACTCCTGGTTGCGCCACACTGGAATCCAGTGCCTGTCCGCTGCGACTTTTCCAACGGATAAGAGAAGAGTTTCAAGAGTGATCAGAGATTAAGATTACCAGAAGATCAAGTGAAAGAATTGTCATCCAAAGTGAAAATCACATGAAAACTAATAAGAAAGTGCTTTTACCGAATCCATAGTCAACGACTATAGTAATAGGATATATATATATATATATATATATATATATATATATAGTGAGAGAGAGAGAGAGAGAGAGAGAGAGAGAGAGAGAGAGAAAGAAAGAAAGAAAGAAAGAAAGAAAGAAAGAAAGAAAGAAAGAAAGAAAGAAAGAAAGAAAGAAAGAAGGAAAGAAAGAAGGGGAAGAAGAAAATGAAGAAGAAAAACGAAAAAGAATATAAAGAATGATAATGGAAAGAACAATAAGAAGAACAAGATTAAGAAGTAGGAAAAGAAGATGACGAAAAAGTAGGGAAAGTAGAAGAGGAAGAAGAGGAGAGGAAGGGGAGGAGGAAGAAGAAGAAGACGAAGAAGAGTAGGGGAAGGGGAGGAGGAGGAGGAAGGAAGAAGAAGAAGAAAAAGGAGGAGCAGATGAAGGAGGAAGAAAGCGATGGAGAGGAGCGAGTAATTCTCTCATAATGCATCCGATCACAAAGCCTCTTCGACCGCCAGAGTCAACTGTCTGCATATTTAGTCAAAAGGCAAGGAACGGGAGAGTGGGGGGTGGGTGAAGGGTTGGGGGCGGAGGCCCCGAGACTAGAATCCTGTCTGAACCCTCCAGAACTCCTTCCAAATCCCTCGTAATAGACTTCGGGGGGCCGGGTGGGGGGTGGAGGTCGGTGGCGCCATCTATCAATGGGCGACCGCGCCGTGGCCCTGGGATTAGGCGTCCGCGGAATCCTATTTGCTCGGGCGTTTCTTTTGTTGTCCGGCGGATTAGATCGGCGGATAAATCGTCATAATTTTCCATATTTCCTTCGTGCGTTTGTCCGTCCGGCCGTCTGTCCGTCTGTCCGTCGCCTAATCCCGACTTGCTTCCGCTCCTCGATTGTCGGTCTCGTAATGCAATTAAACCGATTACGTCAGAACAGAAAGACTGCGGGCGGCGTGCGATTTGGCGCCGCTCGCTCGCTCGCTATAGCGACAAATCGCATCGCGTGCGATAAGCAACGAAAAATAAAATCTGGCGCAAATTTCGAATTCGCGGCGAACGTTCTAAAATCACACGCTGTAAGGTTGTCCCGGTGGGAGATTGAGAGAGAGAGAGAGAGAGAGAGAGAGAGAGAGAGAGAGAGAGAGAGACACAGACACAGACACACAGAGACACAGACAGAGGCAGAAACCGAGACAGAAACAGAGGCAAAAACAGAGACAAAGACAGAGACAGAGAAAGAAAGACAGAGAGACAGAGACAGAGAGAGGTGACTCTTTAGGACTCGGGTGGTTGGTAATGTCCCTTGATCCCGAATATCCGATGTCCAGATGGAGTCTGCGAGCGGGGTCAGAGGTCATCGCCGAGATGATCGAACGTCTGCAATCCATTGGCAGCTGTGTGAGAAGCAAAGAATCCACTTTTAAGAACGTGTAATGACCACAGTAACGTCCTTACATTGTATGCAAGCCTGTCACATAAATGCTCGGTAAGCCTGTCCCTATCTCACTCCTGCCCGCCTGTCTGTCTGTCTGTCTGTCTGCCTGTCTGCCTGTCTGCCTGTCTGTATCTGTCTTTGATTCTGACAGAGATTCGAAAATTTAGAAAGAATTAGCGGATTACGCGAAACACATTTGCTCCTAAAGTAATGTTATAAACCTTTGCATTATAATAGGCCTGCAGGCATACTAATACAATGGGCTTTTAGGCATTATTATTATTATTATTATTATTATTATTATTATTATTATTATTATTATTATTATTATTATTATTATTATTATTATTATTATTATTATTATTATTATTATTATTATTATTATTATTATTATTATTATTATTATTATTATTATTATTATTATATACAACGACAAGATTATCGTGACATAATGTTGATGTAACGTAACAATAACAATGTTAAACAGTAATGAATTGTACAGAGAGGTGGACTACATCATAGCATCTAATAAATAGCTCGGTTTTTTCATTTATTCCCGTGGAAGGAAATAGGCGCAGCCAGTGGCGCAGCCAGAGTTGAGGAATAGGGGATCGACATTTTGGGTAAAAAGGTCGTCAATAAAAAGGTCGCACATTGGTGTATTCCCCTCAATCATACTACACATCCGCCCCCATCAATTTCTCAACGGCTTTGCGCTAATCCCATGACCGTTACCAGCCAGAATATGGAGGACCGGTTCCCCTCTTCGTCCTTTTCCGAACGATGCTTACACCCCCTCCGTTGCAAAGAAAGTGATTGCCTGTTTAAATGCACGGTTTTTTTAATTAAAGGGGCGTACCTATGTCAGAGGTCATCTACCCTACCTGCCATGCCTAGATACGCCGCTGCATCAAATAAAGTACAGTAGGTTCTGTGGAAGAAAAGATTTTAATTTCAAAATCTTAGCAAGTAGAAGAAACTTTACAAAACCATTTTAGAAGCAAGGACTCAACGAAGTCGTCACTGTTTTCGTTGTTGTCGTCGTCGTCGTCATCATCGTTGTTGTTGTCATCGTCGTCGTTGTTTTAGTCGTCATCGTTGTTGTTGTATAGTCATCTTTGTTGCATCGTGTGAAATGGTCAAAATGCTTTTCATTTTCACAGACACAATGGTCTGTCGTACAATCTAATTTGCCGGACTTTTTAGCTTATATTTCCATTAGGAAGAGACGAATAAATCTGCTGGGCGCGGATGAATCTGCTAAGACAGTGATCAGGTCGATTGCACGACGCGGACTTTGTTTTTGCTCGGCGGAAGAAGACGACGCTTTTACAACCTCCCAGGTGTGATGCGTATAATTGGATTGCAGATATGGCGACCGAAGGAGGGAAAATCTTAACTTCGAGATCCGCCACAAGAACGAGTGCGGGCAAAATAATGCATTTATGCGCCGCCTTTTCTCGAGAGAACAACTCGGACGTACTAATAACAATGCTTTCTTTGGGGCTTCGCTATATCCGGACTTTGATTTCGGCATTAACTCACCTTGCGATGCCAGAAAATGGTCTTACCCGAAGGGTAAGACCCGCAGACCGACCGAACGAGTGAGCGGCAAGGGTTTTCAGTTATAACCCTCTCTCCCTCCTCTCTTCCCCACCCTCCTGCCCCCTCCTCTTTTCGTTTTCCCGGTCTGTTGATTAGTAGAACTGGTTTATCACAGCCGCGACGCACAAAGAAAGAACAAAGAACAAGAGTTGGAACACAAGAACCTCTCGCACAAGAACCAAAACTGGCAGCGGCGGAGCGAGGGTATGCGGCGCCCGGGGGCAAAGCGCATCGTTGGCACCCCCTAACATTGCTGACGAGCAAAAAGGTCGTCACACATGTTTCTTCTTCTTCTTCATTGTGCGTTTCACTTACCCAAATACCCGATTTTGGCGCCTCCTCACCTCGGCGCCCGGGGACATATGTTCCCCACTCTGCCCCCGCCCTTCGCCTCTGAAAACTGGAGAACGCTCCTTTCGAGTAAATGGCCCAGTACTCCTCTGGAATTTGTTACCGCCATTATCTTAGAGGCGAAACACTTTCCCGCGAAATTTTTCTCACATCTCTGAAAACATATTTGTTTAGTACACAAGCCGAGGTGCATTAGGTCTCTAATAATGCGCCTAGATATGAGATGATGATGATGATGATGATGATGATGGTGGTGGTGGTGGTGATGATGATGATGGTGATGATGATGATGATGAAATAAAGAAGCCGGAACCAGAGTAAAGAGTTTTTGAAAGTAAATGGACGAATTCTGAAATGACAAAACTTGACCAAATCGAGTTTACAGAAAGACGAACTCTTTCAATATTCAAATCTTGTAAATCCGTTATTTTTTACATATTGTCGTGATTTTCAGCATTATGCATTAGTGACACCATAGAAGCCTGAAATTACATTGGATTATATGTATATACACTGTATATCTATACAGTATATACAGTATATATAATATATATACAGTATATATATATATAGTATATATATACACATATATTCAGAGTTAGTGCATTGGTGACCATTGAGGCGTTTGTGTGCAGTGCGCATGCGCTTGGAATCATACAATTGCTTCCGGTGGTGTCTTCTGTGATGATGTAGCGCCACTGTTTGCGAGTCTCTTTGGCCGGAGGAGATCAAATGCTCTTTTGTCGTTCGGATTATCGAAAGCGCTCAGCGGATTAAACATCAGCTGACCAAGAACCGCATCAGGGTAAAAGACGGAATAACAGCAGTCAACGAGAGAGAGAGAGAGAGAGAGAGAGAGAGAGAGAGAGAGAGAGAGAGAGAGAGAGAGAGAGAGAGAGAGAGACAGACAGACAGAGACAGACAGAGACATAGAGAGAAACAGACAGACAGAGACAGACAGACAGAAACAGGCAGACAAAAAGACAGAGGCATAGACAGGCATATAGAAACGGAGAGCGAGACAGAGAAAGAAAGATAGGAAAGAGAGCGCTATAGAGACAGAAAGAGAGACAGAGCGACAGGAAAACAGTGGTAGAGAGAAATAGAGAGTGGATGAGAGAGAAACTCAACAGACAGAAACAGAGACAGACAGAAACGGAGAGAGAGAGGCAGACAGTGGCAGAGAAAACGAGAGATTGGGAGACAGAGACAGAAACAGACAGACAGACAGAGACGGAGTGTGGAATCAAAGGCATCATTTCAGAAGTACAGGCTTCGAGCAACAATGATGCAAACCCTCGCTCCAACCAGTACACCACAATGTGCGATTTTCATCTTAAGCACACATACACACACACACACAGACACCCAGACACACACACACACACACACACACACACACACACTTTCAGCCCAGGGGCTTTACTGACGGAGCACAGCAGAAGAAAAGATCCTCCGGGCCCCTAATAGCAGCATTCGAAGATCGCCGGACAAACATCGAAGCGTGCCGCCGCCGTCGACAGCGGCTCACAGACCGGGGCCCGGGCGGCCGCATGCCTGTTCCGCTCGGCACACAGATTAGCGTCCGTGCGACGCCGGCTTTCGGCCGCTCTAAGGCGCTTTTGAAATCGCCCAAAAAGAGGTTTCAAAGAGGATTTCTTTGTGGGGATTTCACGCGCCAACGGCGCCAAAACTTCGGCGCCGACGTCATATCGCCAAACTGGCGCTGACAGCTTCACAAAAGGTGGCCCGTGCGAGAACTCGATACGCGCCAGATCAGCCGAACGCGAGGGAGGCGGAGATTATCGGACCCGGGCTGTGGATAAGATTAAAGACGCGATTCCCTTATCCTTCCTTCCGTATCAGAGAAACGCGCTTGGCCGGGCGCTTCGCCGGCACTGACGATCCCGATAAACCAGTAAATCGGCCAGCAAAGAGAGAGCTCTTAGGAACCAGTCAACTTCCTTAGAATTTGAGATTTTGACATTTGTAAAAAAACATATGAAAAATCGATGCATGTGGATCAGTTCATTTTGCAAAGCAACGCTTCTCTGCAGTAATGTAAAATTACTGTGGAAAATTCTATTACGAAATGATTTTTTTTATTTGAAGAAAAAATTGGGCGGCGAACTCGCAGTGTTTAATCTAGGCCGTTTCCGGGGGGGATTGCCCTTTCCCCCGGAAATTTCAAATCCCCGGAAATTTTTGCCTACTACATGGACTAACAGCAGCCCCTAGCAGAATTCCCCCGGCTTTGTCAGTTTCCCCCCGGCTTTATCAGTCCCCCGGAGTCCAGGAGTCTAGATCAAACACCGCGAACTCGATAACTAGTGGGTAGTATTTTCAAGAATTTTTGAGGACTAATGAGTAAGACCTAACAGTTACTGAAGTTTTGCTGGAAAGGAAGTTGAGGAAAATTTGGGGCAGGTGGTCTAAACTGTTCTGTAGCCTTGACCACTTAAGCTTGAAGCCTTGATCTGTTGTTACAATTCAAAGTGTTAAGCAACTCTTCGCAAATGGAATATTATTTATAAAAAATGAGTAGTTACGATTTTAGTATTATGTACAGCGGTGATGGTGGCGCCATAGAAGTTTATTAGTTGATTGATTGAAAAAGAGAAAACGCGCGTGCGTGTTTGTGTGTGTGTGTGTGTGTGTGTGAGAGAGAGAGAGAGAGAGAGAGAGAGAGAGAGAGAGAGAGAGATCGTGAGAGAGAGAAAGAGACGGCTGTTGACTATATCTTCGGATGACAATGTCGATGTTTTCTTAATTTCTTCGGGCGTTCTATTTTTCCTTGCTGCTGCTGCTGCTGCTGCTGCTGCTGTCGCGTCGCCGCCGCCGCTTTTCTCCGCACACAACAGAGGACACACGAGAGGAGACCGCGAAAGAGAGGGCGATTCCATTCCTCTGCGCTGCTCTTTTGACGCTGCGTTGATGGGTATTTGACGACCAGTTATCAGCTTATTCAATTACCGACTCCAATTTCTCCCAGCGACTTCCATCCTCACTCCCCCGCCCCCCATTCTCCACCCACCCTCCACCTCCCCTCCACCCCACCCCCGTCCTTGGCGCAAGTGTTCTAAGTGCCGATCAGAAACCGTTTCGGTGAATAACTTCACAATCATCCCCGTCGAAAAGTCGCCTTTCCGCTGGAAAGCGAGGGGGTATATAGTATAATAGTCGGTCGTCGGACGAGCACAGAGTGGATGCATGGTGGAGATGATGGGAAAAGCGACTGCAAATATACGCTCCGGACAAACGGTGCATTCATACGAATTAATTAGTTTAGCTACGCCACCCACCCGGGCGACGACGTACGTGGGCGCATCCAGTCGGCGAAATTCGGTATCCGTGTTGACAGTACGTCCGGAAATTCGCTGCCCTCGACTCGGTTTAATTTTTCCGCTGCAATCTCTGTCTCTGTCTCTGTCTCTGTCTGTCTGTCTCTCTGTCTCTCGCGGCGCGGCGGTCAAACGGACGGACGGAGAGGAAGGGGTTGGGGTGCGGGGTGAAGTGACGGGGTGAGGTGGGGAGGGAGAAAAATCACGCGGGGAAGAAGAGGAGAAAATCGTCTAAATTTACTCAACCGGAGTAATGGAATAAACGCGAAGAGGCCAGCCGATTGTCGGCGCTGCTGTTTGCTCTTTCATATCGCCATGGACGTCATCGTCACATCGACCAGGTCGGTTCGCCGGTCGGTCGCTTCAACGGTGCACCGACTGCGCTGGGAAAGAAGACGACGACGACGACGAGGAAGAGGGGGAGGGTCCTTGGCCCCCATCGCTGACCGCGCACTCAAACTAACCGGGGAACAAACAGAAAACTGGAAGTAATTGTCGCATCGGGTCCTGAAATGCGCAAAATTTTAATAACAGATCGCTCGTTATAGCACCCGATAATTCGTTTCTTTGATTCGACGGGAAGCGGACAAAATAATTATTAGACTCCTGGAAATCGATCGGAAATAAAAGCGGGCCGTATACAGTGGGGCTTCGTTATAACGTTCTTAGCGGGTCTGTAAAAGTTAATTAATACGCGTTTTATCCGCGTACGCTATATCGAATAACGTCCAAAAGGGTAGCACATGTATCACCCGAGACCAGTGTTTATTCTAGACCTGTTTTTGGGGGGGAGAGGGAAATTCCCCCAAAGTTTTAAAATCCCCCCAAATTTGTATATGTTGGCTTGGGGATGGAAATCCCGCCCCCCCAAAAAAAAAAAGCGCGGAGAGACAAATCTTGCCCCCCAACATTTCAAACTCTCCCCCAATGTCAAGGTGGCTAGAATAAACACTGCACGGGACCGTACATTGTGATACGTCATAACCGAGTCTTTTTTTGGTTCTTTGTTACGTCATACCACGTGGTCTTGTGACTTACTTGTCTAAGATAATTCCGATAACTAGGCCTATGTATATATAGCCTCTCCTTGCCATTCGGTGTCAAACAATTTCAAAATTGAGCCCTTGCCTCCTCCTCCTCCTCCTCCTCCTCCCAGTGGCGTAGCAGCCATATGGACAACCTGGCCAAATGCCAAGGGCCCCCGACCTGCAAAGGGCCCCCGACCCGAGGTACAAAAAAATAAATTTTTCGCGCAAAGTTGTAAAGTTGTCAGATCGAAAGACCGACAAGCAAAAAAGGCCACTGATCCAATCAATATTTCGTATCAAACTTGTCAGCGGATCGTTCTGGAATTTATGAACCTGCATGCTTGCCCTGAAGAAGATTTTTTTCGCTATAACCGCCCATAAAGATGCATATTGATACGCCACATTGATCCACTGATCGCCACTGATCGTAATGCCTGTAACGTCGCCGTAATGGGCCGATACGAGCAAATTTGATCGGCGCCAGATTTCTTTCGCCGATTTTCCTTCGGGGTCAGAGGTTACCGCGTCTAGCGCCAGTCAGTCGGTGGGGTAGAGGGGGCAGTAGTGACACAAGGGCAGTGGCTCGAGTATCGGAACACGGTTAGCTGATCCCAAATTCGGGTTAATAAGAATTAGGCGTAGATGGGGTAAGAGGGGCAAAGTGTGACACCGCGTGGTTTGACTGTCTATCCGGCAGATTTTCGTCCCATCACGTTTGCACATAACGTGCGTGTGTGTGTTGGGGGAGGAGGGGGGGAGGATGAGACTGGAATGGTGCAGTGGCGTGAATATTATAGCGCAATATAAGGTCAGTGTCTTTGGTCTTTAATCGAACCTATAGTTTGGGCACACAACTTCCGACGGTTTTAGTACCGCGTTCCTTTAATCATTCTAAACTCTCGCGTTCCTTTCAAACGGCATGACTGGGTACCGATGGCTGGAGTCCGATCAACCGGGTATGGCTGCTTTCTTAGAAGGGGTGGCGGTCAGCCGGTCCGCTTTTCGGAATCGAATCAACAAGCTTTGGTTCGATGTTTATCGAAGCGATTCTATAAGAGCAGGGAAAGAAATGTGTGTGTAAGGTTGTAAAGATGAGTTTTATTTTCCATTGAGAGCATTTTTATCTGTGCATTTTTTGTCTTGGATTAGTACCAGGACTCTCAACTACACTGCTGGAATCAGTGGCGCAGTCTGAGTTCCGGAATATGGGGGGGGTTGGCATTTTCAGGTTAAAAAGTATAAGACGAGCAAAAAACTCGTCAATAAGTTCTTTGCACATAATTGACGTAACCTATTCCATTCCATCCGGTTTTGCGCAAAATCCCCGATCGGTCACAGTCAGAATAGAGGCGTCCCCTCCATAGCCCCAACCTGGTTACGCCGAAGACTGGAGTCATGTTCAACTATAGTGAAAATTGATGTCTCGCTATGTCGGACAAAATATGGCTAGGGCCTGTTTTAAGAATAATTTATCACTGCACTAAACTCAGAAAATTTGCGGACATCCGCGCAAAAAGTAAGCGAAAAAGCTCCTCAGGAAAATTTATCGCTCCTCAAAGCACAGAAAATTGCACTTTACCACAGCACATTTTCATTTTAGGCCTATCACTGCACATTTTGTGTAGGCATATCACTGCACGTTAAAACAGGCCCTGGTCTAGAAATAAAATCGTGCAGTCAAAATAAAAACTATTCAGCGCTGCTTGTATAATATGTATAACTTTGCAAAATATTAACTCAAAACGTGTAAAAGATAAGCAAAAATAACCGCTGGCGGAAACTTGGATGAAAATGTAGGGGCCCAACCCCCCCTATACCTCCCCCTTTCTTATGGTATCCTCTCAAAAATGGGGTGGAGCTCGAGTCCAGAGTCTTCATGAGTTTAGACTGGAAATAATCATTAGCGTATCCTGGGCACGGGGGCCGGACCCCCACATTCGGGCTGGGACTGGTCTTGAAATTTGTTGAAAACCATTGAACAATTTTTTTTTTGGGGGGGGATAGGTAGCATAATCAAAGAGAATACGCGAATGACTTAATAATTATTCCGTGACGACCTTTTTTGCTCGCCGGAAATATCGATGCCCCCCATTTTGAAACTCTGGCTGCGCCACTGCAAATAATAACCAGTGGCGGCTCTAGGATTTGGCAAGTGGAGGGCCGTTAGGGTGGCAACTTCTAATCATGGGGGGCCAACCATTTGTTGTTTAATGTATGTAGCATTAAGTATATGGTCCCAACTGGGGGCCACTGGGGGGCCAGGCACTGAATACGGGGGCACGGGCCCCTGGCCCCGCCGGTGGAGCCGCCACTGATAATAATAACGATGTCAGAAAACAGGTTTAAATTCGATTAAAGATTAGATTGGACTCTAGAATAGACGAACTCTCCATCGTTGCACGTAATTAATTAAGCATCGTTTATGAGCCGTTTTTCCAATGTCCATTGTCTAACGTTAAATCGTCTGCCGCCTAAGATCCGTTCGTCCGAACACGCATGCTCGACTCAATGCCTCGGATTTTGCCGGCGAGCGGCGAAGACCGTCGTCGTCTGCCAGGAGACGTCAATCACGCTCGTCAACCAATCGGCGATCGGCGCCGTCAACTCTGATTGGTCAGGCGAGTTTCACGGAAGACAGAGGGCGCCCCGATCGCTGGCTAATTAAACGGCTCTTTAAGCTGCGGTCGAACGCTTTGCGGTTGAGTCAATCGCCAGATGTCGCTACGATAGGATTTTTTTTACAAGTTTAACTCAGCCGATGCTTATATAGTCGGCGTAAAGAAGACATCATCGTTCGACCTGGTTGAGAGGAAACTGTTGAATTAACTGGCAGTAAATATAAGGACTCCTTAGTTTTTAGTTTTGACGATAGCATTAGAGGCAGCTAATTTAGGAGCCTAGTCGGAAAGAATCACCATCACCTGTATCAGGTAAGTCCTCTAGTCAGTGGCGTAGCCAGGATTTCGGAATAGGGGAGGGACACAGTGGTGGCTCCACATAGGGGCCCCGTGCCCCCTATTGAATGCCTGAGCCCCAATGACCCCTGTTGGGACCCTATACTTACTACCACATGCCTATCAACAAATGGTTGGCCCCATGCTTAGAAGTTGGCAGTTGCCACCCTGACGCCTCCCCCACTTGCCAAATCCTGGAGCCGCCACTGGGGGGACATAGGCATTTTATGTTTTATAAAAGTCTTGGCAAGCAGCACCTTACCTACCCACCATCATACTATCCCACAATTTCTAAACGAATTCACGAACATTCCACGACCGGTCTCAGTCCGAATAGGGGTGGCGAACCTCGCCTCCTCCCCCTTGGATACGCCAATGCGTTTAGTAAAACAGCATATCACAAGGTTAAAATTAAAACGACTGAAGCATTATATCACTACTATAGACTACACATATGAACTTAAAAATCTAAGGATGAGGTAATAAGTTATATGAATTAACCTCTTAACTGGGGATCCCGGATATATCCGTCCATTTTACATTGAGTTACAGTTAAATACACGGTTAAGGGGTTAATATATAAATATGGAAAGTTAAAGTTACTTGAAGGAAAATTTCTAGTTTGAAGATTCGACCAGCATATAGGGCCTATACTGTAATCGCCTCTTCGACGTACAGTAGAACTTCGTTATGGCGTATACTTAGCGGGTCTGTAAAATTCAGGACCTTACATCTAATACCATCCAATACGGTATAGCGCATCACACGGGACCGCATACATTGCGGTACTTTATAACCGATTATAGGCATATACGTTATAGCTGAGTCCGCTATAACTTTGAAGTTCTGATGTATATGGATATTTTTGCTTATGCTGTTGGGCAGAGCCAGTGTTTATTCTAGCCACCTTGACATGGGGGGGGTGGAGTTTGAAATGTTGTGGGGACAAGATTTGTCTCTCCACGCTTTTTTGGGGGAATTTCCATCTCCCAAGCCAACATATACAAATTTGGGGGGGAATTTTAAAACTTTGGGGGAATCCCCCAAAACAGGCCTAGAATAAACACTGGGGCAGAGGGGTATTCAACAAAAATTCACGAAGAGACACATTTTTATGACAGGTGCCCGAGGACCCGGAGCAAAATCTATTTAGCTAGCAAAAATATAGTTCACAAATATTAGAAGACACGTAAGTTGGAAACAAGACATTTAAATATATTATTTCGTTTGTATTAGAAAAGTTATCGATCGTTTCAGTAACTCTGCGGACCATTTCACAGCCTCAGGCGGGCCGGATCTGGCCCGCGGATCGCCAGTTCGAATGCCACTGCTCATATTGAACTAATCTTTAGCACGAGAATTGTTTTAATGCATATTCTTATTTATAATAAAAATCAGGTTAATTAATTTATTTTTTATTCACGGCGCAGGTATGCATGATGAATATGCAGAATTTCATGCGGTTGGGATTCTACTCCACCCGCCCCACCCCCCAGCCGATCACATCGACTCCATTCGGGTCCCTTCTCGGATCGCCGCCCCTTCCGCCGTCAGTCTACGGGTCGGCGGGGGCCTCGGGGCAGGGGCCCGGGGCGCCGGGGGCTTTCGGTCTGCTGCAGCCCCACCTGCTCTCACCTGGATTTCCGCCATCGATGAACGCTCTCACTCTTGCCGAAAGGCTGGCAGGTAAGATCAAATATATGTATTTTATAGCATCCAATGATGATGATGATGATGATGATGATGATGATGATGATGATGATGATGATGATGATGATGATGATGATGATGATGATGATGATGATGATGATGATGATGATAACGACGACGAATATGATAACAATGATGAATGAATAATAATAATAATGATGATGAAGATGATGATGATGAATAATAATAATAATAATAATAATAATAATAATAATAATAATAATAATAATAATAATAATAATAATAATAATAATACAGTAGCAGCAACGTGATTTCAAGTGGTTTAGTAATAACTTTCTACAGTTTAATAACCTCGTTGATAACTTCGTTTACCGTTTCAACTGTTACAGCCTCTTCGTCCTCCCCAAACTGTTATACTTGTTTTTCCGTTGATGTCTTATTATTATTATTATTATTATTATTATTATTATTATTATTATTATTATTATTATTATTATTATTATTATTATTATTATTATTATTACGCGCAGACATAATCCTCGAGGCGAGATACGGAGGTCACCGTAAACAGCGTCGCAGCCGCACGGCGTTCACCAACCAGCAGCTGACGGCGCTCGAGAAGACCTTTGCCAAGACGCATTATCCGGACGTCGTTATGCGCGAACGACTGGCCATGATGACCAACCTTCCGGAAGCAAGAATACAGGTGACACAGTGGCGCAAACTTGGACGAAAAAGTGGGGGAGGGAACCCTATATTTTTTGGGAAACCCTATATTTTTCGCCTTCCCTATGGTATAGCTCCCATTAGCGTAATCCTGCCATCAGCATTGGGGTGGGGGGGGGTTGACAGTGGCGGATTGTACAAATGTACCATTTGTACCGGGCCCACCACCAAAATAAAAAAATATTGGCCCGTCTTTTCTATTATCAATATTTTCTAATGATATTTTAATGATTTATTAATTTTGTTTAAACAACTTTATTTTCCGAAATGCAACCATTTGTCACGCAACGTGTCCTGGAAAAAAAGAAAAAAGCTTATCGCCACTATATATTTTACTCATGCACCTGATCTGTAACTCTTCCGCTATCCGACGAAAGTTTCCCAAGTAAAGATTAAAAACTTTAAAAGCAAAAAAGGTAATCTCTCCACTTTTCACACTTGACCTGTAACTATTTCAAGCAAGAACAAATACTCGACTAGATCATCGCCTGCTTTAGTTATTTCCCTCTGTCTCATACTAGAAAGTTAATATAATTAACATATAGGCCTAATAGCCTATTATATATAAATATAATGTTAATATAATTAGTTATTATAATATATATTAAAATAGTATAGACGGTCGTTCCTTGATGTGGATCGTAATCCATCGTGCATAGAATAAACGGCGCTATAGAAGTCCTTCTCAAAATCCAGACAGGCCAAAGACTTTAATATCACAAGACAGAGTCTATATGGCATCGGAAAGTGACGCCAGTTTGCATTGGGTGTGTGTCAAGAAATGTTTACCCTGCAGAAATCTTGAAAATCTAAACATTGAACAACGATGAATGAAAAGATAAACTAATAATCGTATAATCTAATCAAATCATCAATTTCTATAGCGCCGCTTTAAGTTGTCATAATTTTAGTTTTTTGGAGTGCCAAAACAACACTACAACAATACGATTGTTTAAAATTTAAACAACTATACGTCTGACAGTTAAACGGTATCCATGACAGCAGTGTACCAAAATGATGGATTTTTGGCGTCAACTTTCTGCTGACTTTGCCAAAGATAGACGACATAGGCCTATATATAGTGTATTATAATAATTGCCGGATGGGTTCCGGAAACAACTGAAAACGCACTTGTTTAACCAGTGGCGTCATTCATCTCACAATCTAGGGGTGACACCAAACAAGGATGACCTTTTTTTTGCTTGTCACGGTATTTGAGAAGGAAAAATAAGAAAGATTTAGAAGAGGTCCCAAGTCTAAATGGGTGACACCGCGATTTTATCGCACTGGATGACACCAACCCTAGCGACGCCACTGTGTTTAACATCTCATTCATCTCATTCTTGTAAAGCGCTTTTGAATAATAGCTATGCTTACGGCGCTCTAGAAATCGTCTTGTATAATATAATAATAATAATAATAATAATAATAATAATAATAATAATAATAATAATAAATCTATGAGACAGGACCCGCAACAGGTCTTTGACTCTTTGCACAGTCGAGCCTCGTTCTGAATCTCAGGTTTGGTTCAAGAACCGAAGAGCCAAGTTCCGGAAGAAGCAACGGGCGAACACCTGTCGAACACAGAACAACAACAACAACAACAACAACAACAACAGCAGCAACAGCAACAACAACATCCAGGACCGGAAGTGAAGGAAATCACCGAACCTCCGAACCGGAAGTCGGCGTCGGCGACCGTCGACGACGATTCGACGACGCACGCGCGCAAAAAGACTTCCGGTCACGTGACCGAACCTCTGAGGTCATGGGGTCATCAGGACGAACGGAGCGGGAGGAGCAGCGGGAAACCGTCGAAGAGAAAAGGCATGCGAGGGGTTTCATTAGGGTTAAGCTGTCTGTGGCGGACCCAGGATTTGGCAAATGGGGAGGCGTTGGGGTGACAACTTCTAAGCATGGAGGCCGACCATTTAAAAAACAGCACATACATTCATGAAGCATGCACATACATTGAGGGCAATATTCTTATTATTGATTCGTTCGCAAGGAAACTTAAAACTTATTTCTTCGAGATATCGTATTAGTGTAAAGCGCTCTGGCCTTTGATTCTTCGTCCATGTGTTTGCGCTATATAAAATGACTTTTTAACCTAACCTAATCTAACGTCAGAGTTGGAATTTTAAACTTCTTATAATATATTATTATTAACGTTTGATTGACAGCTGACGATGAAGCAGACGATGCGCTGCCTCGTTATCGACTTTCGTGTTCCTCGATCGATTGGATCGACGGCGAATTTGACCGAGCGGCTCTTCAACCGGATGTTCTGAGTCCTGTAGCAGCAACAGCAGCAGCAGCAGCAGTAGCAGCAGCAGCAACGGAAGTCGGAGGCGGTCCGAGGCGGAAGAGGGAAGCAGGTGCAACAGCGACGATGACGACGGTGATGACGCAAGGGATGCTAAGAATCCCGCTGTCCTTACCAGGAACGCACGATTGACACCGTGGAGATACCTGACTCGTTCTCAAATGGACGGTTCACTGTCAGGTGAGACCAGTGGTGCACGAAAGTCAGGGGGAACGCAGGGGAACTAAGTTCCCCCACCTTTTTGGACCCTGAAAATGTTTTCCCATAATTTTTCAATATTTGTTCCAATATTGTAAAAGTTGCAAAACTTGTTGCAAAACCGTTAAGCTAAGATTTAAAAAGCGCTACAGAAATGTAAATGATGGCTACCCATAGTTCGTTAGGGTTAGGGTTAGGTTAGGGTTAGGGTTAGAGTTCCCCCACCTTTTTCACAGACTTTCAGCACTGGGTGAGACTATACGTCATTTGAGGTCAGAAGGTAGGTCAGTTACAGTAGAACTTCTTTATAACATTGACGTAGCGGGTCCCTAAAATTTAGTACGTTATATCCGAGGTAAGTTATATCCAATACCATCCAATACGGTAGCGCATCACACGGGACCGTACATTGCGTACGTCATAGCTAAGGATGCGTTATAACCGAGTTCGTTATAAAGAAGTTCTACTGTATTTGGTTTACAATATGGCGGAGTGGCTATTTTATAACGGGCGTTCTAATTTTTGGTTCCAAGTCTGTTCCAAGTCTAATTTATAAACACAAACCAAGGCAGTTTAGTTGATGACCATTTTTGGCTTTAGACTTTTAGGCTACTAATTTTGAGTCATATATACTGTATATATATATATATATATATATGACTCAAAATTCATCATATCATCATCATCATCATATATATATATATATATATATATATATATATATATATATATATCATCATCATCATCATCACCGGGCCCAGGGCCTTTGCAGGTTGCAGGGCCCCTGTGCATTGCCCTCTGCTCCCCTCTCGGCGGCCCTTCTAGTGGCCCCTGTTGGGACCCTATACTTACTACTACTGCATACCTATCAACAAATGATTGACCGCCATGCTTAGGGGCTGCTATGCACCTCAAGGGCCTCCCACTTGCCAGTGTTTAATCTAGACTCCTGGACTCCGGGGACTGAAAAAGCCGGGGAGAGGGAAACTGACAAAGCCGGGGGGATTCTGCTAGGGCCGCTGTTAGTCCATGTAGTATTCCAAAATTTCAGGGGAATTTGAAATTTCCGGGGGGGAAAAGGGCAATTCCCCCCGGAAACGGCCTAGATTAAACACTGCCACTTGCCAAATCCTGGAGCCGCCACTGCCTGGTATATGCAGTGTTGATGTGTTTTATTTTTCGCAAACGCACAGCGATCGGAGAAAACTCAGCGCCAGACTTCGGCGTCAACCACCCGGAATCTCCTCTTCAATTGTCTTCCTGTTCCGACTGCAATCCGTTCCTGGAGCACCTACTTCGAGGCTCCGGGTCCTACTTCCAGACGAATCTGACCGCGCTCTGTCCCACCGGACCCCTCCCCCAACGGCCTCCTCCTTTGCGTCGCCGCTGCCGTCGACGACAGGGACCGTCTTTCGCCCGGCGCCTGCGGGGCTGTTCGGAGGGCTGATCCTTCCCCACGACCTCAGCGCCAGGACAGCCGAGCGTCTCGGGATGGCGTCGACGACGGGACGCGGAGCATCGAAGGACCGGGAACCGGTGGACGGCGGTCAACGGTCGCTGGACACCAGCATCGAGAACCTACGCCTTCGGGCGAGACAGCATTCGGCCGCCATCAGATTCGTCGACTAGAGAGACACACGGAGGACAAAATCAGAATCGAGTCAACATCGCTTTAGCCTATAGGCTATTTAGTGTCGGAGGGAAAATTCAAATGACAGAAAGTCTTCATCATCGTCATCATCGTCGCCGTCGCCATAATCATCAGCATAAGCATCAGCATCATCGTCGTCGTCATCATCATCATCATCATCATCGTCGTCATCATCATCATCATCAGCAGCAGCAGCAGCAACAACAGCATCATCGTCGTCGTCATCGTTGAACTTCTATAGCGCCATTTTAGTAGACCCTATTACTCTTATCACTAATCGATGGCCGCTTCGGCGCTTCTTGATTTGAATCGTAATTTCCCGTTTTGTCAAATCCAATAAAACAATCAGATACAGGCTACGTTGGAATTGTACACATATAGGGTCTACTGATATGTCTCCCTGAGAATGAGACGACGGTCTCTCTCTCTCTCTCTCTCTCTCTCTCTCTCTCTCTCTCTCTCTCTCTCTCTCTCTCTCTCTCTCTCTCTCTCTCTCTCTCTCTCTCTCCAACTTCAAGACCAATTAAGATAATTAATAAAAGTAATTAACTTTGTCTTAAAACTATTAACACCAACCAGTTCAGAAGGTCAGTCGCAGAGGTGGGAGGAATTGCCGTCTGTGCAAATGGCCCTTTGCAGCGGGGATGCAGAAAAGTTATACGAGTTGCATCAGATTCTATAGAAAATCAACCTGTTGTTTTAAAAGTACGCCTGCGATTTAAAAGCCCGGAGTTCTCGATTTGAAACAGCGCTTTCAAACCCTTTCGCTCTCTGCATACTGGGCCTAAATAGGGGCCTACGTAGGGGCCTACACCGGCCTACATTGCGTCGCATATAAATTGCAATAAAGTGAGAGGTGTCCCATTGCGAACGCTGTAGAACAAAATCGATGCGGGCTATATATAGGCCCCTATTGACTATTGTAGTAGGATTTGAAGCAATGAAGATGGGGAGTATTGGGGACAAACGAAAATGTCGTATTACTCGGAGAATCTGTTCAATATGCTTGAATCTTTGCATATCTAGGGGTCGTTCATAAATTACGTAACGCGGTTAGGGGTCCGGCCATAACCGGGCCATTTGTTACGAAGTGTGACGACCGGCGGCGGGTTCCGTAAATGTGACGTAACGCAAAAAAATTAAGTTATGACCTTTGACCTTTTATTTGCTTGTCAGAGATTTTGGAGAGGAAAAATACAAGGATTACCTTTTTTGCTTGCCAAGAATTTTCGGAAGACGAAAATGGGGGGGGGGGGTCGGCCCGTTGTTACGCCATATTTTAGGGGGTCTGACGTTTTGTTACATCGCGTTACGTAGGGGGGTTAAAAGTGCCAAAATCGCGTTACGTAATTTATGGACGACCCTATAGGCTAAAGACCAACACATGCTATAAAATTAATATAGCCGGCATGTCTGGCTCAGGGCTGTAGGCCTGTAGCTGATTTATAATAATTGGTTTATCTATTCTTGATGGAAGAAAACTATGTAAAGTTTGTAAACAAATGCAATAATGGTCGTCTCACATATTTTCACCAATCTCTTAATTTATCCAAAGCCAAAATAAACGTCGCAGGAGTTTAATATTAGCCATGAGTCTTGACCAACAAACCTTCTGAGAACTGTCGAGCATAACTGTGGCTATGGATTTTAAAAAGAAATTTGAATTAGCAATAATCAGTTATTGCCTATTAGGCCTACTTCTAATGACCCAGCGAAATCCCCAGAATTTGACCATGCAGGACAGTTCTGGCGCTGAACTGCTCTGTCCAATACAATCTGATATTAACAAAGACATATGCGAATTTCTCATGAATTCGAATATTTACAACAGAATTTTTAATAAATGTATACTTTAAAACTTAAGTTCTAATTAGTCAGAGTCTCAGAGAGGCGGTATTTATTTCTATCCAGAATATTTACGACACCAAACATAGAGGTCTGAGAACGCTATCTATCTATGGCAGCTATCTGTTTCTATGTAAACGCATGTTTCAAAAAGAGAAGCGACAAAGCGCTAGGAAATTAGCATGTAAATAATTATTGATTATTTCTTATTTTGCAACAAAATCTCATTAAATAAAGCATCGGCAGTATTCTAATCGCGTTTGAACATCGAAATCAAGGCTTTATTGTGGATAGAAAGCATGGAATTAACGGTAATCGTATTATCATTTACATGCACTACCCTGGTATTCAGTCAGTTATGTCGCCTAGGATTTATACAGCGCCACTTAAATATATTTATCGACTAGTGAGATTCGGACGCATTAATGGTTTCGGAGTTACAGAAGAACGGATTGTAGGGGTCTGGGTAAGAAGTGCGATGGAGCCAGTTCGATCCAGTTAGCGCGAGCCCTTTGATAAAACGAGAACCACTCTAAATCTTATTTTTTATGATCATCATCATTATTGTAGTTACCATTATCATTATTATTAGTATCATCATCATCATCATCATCATCAAGTGAACCATCCAGGCAGTCAATGATTTCACACAAAATATAATCTAGCACATTGCTTGTCATCTGCTTCAAATAATAGAGTCATTCTGTGTTAATTCAACAAATGGCTCCAGGTCGACCATCTCAGAAATTATGAAATTTGCCACAATGTTCCCAAACAGCCATCTGAAGATTTACAAAATTTTAGCCCGCTCTCTTTAGTCAACTAGGTCAACTAGTTCTTCTCAAACTAGCTCAACTAGGTCGTCTGATGCTACTACTCTTTACATACCCTATAGCAAGACCACTACTGGAAAACATGCTCTTTCTGTTGCTGGACCCAGACTGGAATTCTCTGCCGGCACAGGTCCGCCAAACTGAATGTCTTACTACCTTCAGGTTTAGACTTAAAACACATCTATTCCTGACTGCATATCCGCCTTAGCCTGGAATCTGGAAGCATGGACTGACTTCTGGATTACAACCTCGAATCACCATGGACAAGATCACGACTATGAATATTTACTGAGGTGACCTTCAACTGGTGCTGATGTACTACTACAATGGCGCTAAAGAAGTCTCCTGCTACTTTAGTTGCTTTTAAGATATTCAACTTTTATAGTACCTGGGGTGGGCCGTTTTTTGGTGTTTTGCAGCAGTCGCTTAAATTTCTCACAACTTCAGACCTCTGTGACTGCAGAAATATAGCCAGGGGCTGAAACTTTCTGGACCTATTCACTACTAGTAGTATTTTATAAAACAAGAGTAACACTTTGTCTATTGTCAAAAGTGTCCTCACTGCAGAGTCACAAAATTGGAAAAAATTGTACCTTTCCTGATATTCAATGTTTAGCTCTCAAATAGGAAACCTTTCCCTTTATTTCAGAGTTGTAACAGTAACTTTTTTTCTGTAAACTGTCCAGTAGCTGTATATTTTTGTTACTCCCTGAATTTTTACTGGGTCTAAAAATGTGTCAGTAGGCCTACAGTGACTTGGTTTTGAGCGTGAAAATTGTCGTGTGGGAAAGGTGGTAGCTTAGAATTAGAGTGTCGCTAAATATAGCACATTTATTGCTATAATATATGCAAAATCTGTGATAGTGGTTTTGTTTAAGACTTAAAATAAATTTTCAAATTTACGACTTTTTTAAAAATTTCATAATCAATTAAAACCCAATTCTTCAAAGATTAAATGGTGCAAAGTAAACAGGCATGGATACACATCCAACAGCAAAGCAAATATTGTCAAATTACACTAATCATATGATATTTGATTTATGTAATATTGTTTACCTGGGGATAACAAGTTGATCTGCACATGCCGATATACAGCTTGCAAGAATCATGTTGCAACAACAAGTTTATTTTAGAAAACACCTCAATACTGACATTAGCACAGCTGGAGAATGGAAGCCACATTAGAATGATCAGATTTTATTTGCAACTGTGATAAATGCTGCTTCCACAGCTGTTAAATCTTCTGCTGATATCTGGTGGGATCTTCCAGTGACTGTCAATGGTGCCAATATTTTGCATAATACATGGGTTTGATGCACTCAGCAGATATCCTCCTGACGAGACCATCAAAAGGATCATGAAGGGCCATGTGGATGCATGAACACAACCTCATAGTCATCATGGTCTTCTGACATTAAACAAATTGATCCATTCTACCAAAGCCCATCGTATAAAGGCAGCCAACATAGCTACCAGGATTCAGGAAAGATTGTATTGCAACATAGTTGTCATGACTGCTGCAGGAAACTTAATGAGTTGTCACTCCATAAATTCTGCTTATTTGTTGTCCTCTTGCACAAGGAATGAAGGCATGATTTTCCCTTGTTCCAGGAATCTTTGGAGCTGTGAGAAATCTGTCACAGAGTTCATGGCCATGCACTTTGATTTCTTCCTGGCTCACCCAGATAAACTTGATGCCAGTAATGTTCTGCAGGCACCACTGGTACAAATCACAGGGTGAAAGAATGAAGCCTGTAGTGATGGCCCGTAGACTTGACCCTGTGCAAATTCACGTTTCACTGTGCCCCCTATGGCATCGCAAGAACTTTTCCCATATGGGATGTGACGACTTTCCGGAAACGGCTGAAGACCTACCTCTTTAACCCCTTAACTGGGGATCCCGGATATATCCGTCCATTTTACATTGAGTTACAGTTAATTACACGGTTAAGGGGCTAACAGTGCCTACTACGATGACTTTTGTAATGCACCTGCTAACATTATTTGGCACAGGTGCACTATA
The DNA here is from genome assembly GCA_018105865.1 of Metaphire vulgaris. NCBI lineage: Eukaryota > Metazoa > Annelida > Clitellata > Crassiclitellata > Megascolecidae > Metaphire > Metaphire vulgaris. The sequence continues at coordinate 6,800,652 of CM030870.1, read as the reverse complement.
AATACCAAGGAATGAATGAATGAATGAATGAAATAAGTGCCATTCTGGAGCTATGCCAAAGTCTAAACATAAATCTCTAGAATATAATTCTGAAAGTGCCATGCCATGTCATTTCAAAGGCCGTTAAGGTAGTCATGCAGATATGGCTGTGCTATCTGTAAGGCTGATGGTATGGGAATGTTATCTGCGTGAGTGAGCAAATATTGTGACTGCTGTTAGTCAGTGATAATTTTCAAGTATGCGAACACATTGGAAGTTACCAGCTGCACAGTTTGCTACTGACTGTACGTGATGACTTTATCAGCTCAATGACGTCTTATCTTGACACAATGATCATTGATCTTGATCAATGATTTTGGCATACTGATCTGCAATATGCTTCAATGTTCAAAGTTTCATTGTCATCCGAAAGTTACAGAGGATTGTATATTTCAGCAAGTACCAGGACTAATTCTAGGATATTTTTAAAATGGCAAACAGGCGAAAAAATATTTTGGACTTAGATGAGGTAGGTTTCACGATATTTGAATGCTTTTTTTGCCAAGCACGCCAGATATTGAATATACACTATAAGGGTTTATACTTGATATATTGTAAAGTGGGGTTATTTTAATGGTGAGGGTTTTATATTTAAACAGGGGGTATTGTAAGGTAGGGGTTATTTTGAGTAGGAGTAAAAGAGGAGTTTTCATTGGAGATTGTGGTACCCAATGATCCACCATGCTGTGGGGATACAGAGTTATTCCTGGGGTAGCAAAGTGTAAATAAAAGATTCGAGACAGCAGAAGAGGTTAGAAAGAGTCGTTAAAGTAGTAAAGAGCATAAGGATTATGCACTGGTATAAACATGGGTGAAAAAGTGGGGCCCCAATCCCTTTGCCTCCCCCTTCCTTATGGTAGCCTTTCAATCAAAAAAGTGTGGGGGCTCAAGCCTAAAGACCTAATAGAAATTTTTCACTGACAGCAGTACGAATGGCTCTTCAATCCAGATGATAAATGAGTGAACCATTGATGAGCATAGACCATTGCTTGAAGTGATTGTTAATTTTACAGTAATATTTCAACCCTTGTTGCTTCGGCAGGTGATGTTTGATAGGTTATAGTTTGTCACTGTGTATTTTGAAATTAATCATTTTCCAAATCTTCAAGCAGAAACGAATGCAGTTATCGAGTTTTTCCCGTAGGATATGTGACCGTCGAGATTTGGCACAATGCGGTTTTAGTTTTGAGAAGTGGTTAATTTGTCCGATGTTTGCTGTCTTGAAATGTCTTTGTACAGTGAGATCCTCTTAATTTATTGCTTCTGCAGTTTTCTTCTTGACAGAAGAACACTGTAGTTTGTTATCTAAGAATTCTATTACATAGTCCACTGAATGTGACATTGACTTAACATTTCTGTATTGCATTGAACTCATTTGTTAGCCTTGTGAAGTGAAGTTGTAACGTGAAGCTCTTTAGATATTTACAACTCATTGGACATTTGTTTTTAGGTGAATATATATTTGTTTACATATTTTCACTTTTACAAGAAGTAACAAGATGCACCTGTACATATCTTACACTTGTATATAATGACCAGCTTACTGTACATTTATCTTTCTGTCTATCTATCTGTCTGTCTGTCTATCTATCTATCTATCTATCTATCTATCTATCTATCTATCTATCTATCTATCTATCTATCTATCTATCTATCTATCTATCTATTTTTTCAACATACTTTGTAGCTCAAGACTGTTTAATATATGTCTTTTTTACTATGCTATATCACTTAGTTAAGTGTTCAGTCATGAGTTTAAATGTGTATACAACCAGTATGTTGATCTATCATGATCATGTTATATTGTTTAATGTTAATGTCAATGTTTGTATGAAGTTGAAAAAATAAATGATGTTTTCAATTCAATTTTCAATCTATCTATCTGTCTGTCTGTCTGTCTATCTATCTATCTATCATCTGTCATCTGTCAACTGTCAATCAGCCTAGATATATATCTACTTATCTGCCCAGCTATCTAGCTATTAGGGTATTGATTCTTCTGTGATAAGTGAATTGGATGCATCATTATGTGTAGAAAGCATGGCTTACATGAAATGTGGTTTTAAATTTTGCAGCACCGTTTGGTAAAGAGCCCTTCGTTGCCAGCTCAGCTCAGTGACTCTGATCTGACCGTGGACAATGGGGTGCCGTTGAACGGTGCAAAATACAAAAGAAGCGTTTCGTCGTGGAACCTGATAAGCATCGGTTCGCTCCCGGCGTTTCTCAACGACAACGAATTCCTTCTCGGTCACCATCGTCCGGAGTTGAACTCGGCAGTGGAATGTCTGAAGTCGGCCTTCAGGCTGCATACCGAAACCTGGAATATCTGGACGCATCTTATAGGTCAGCCGAAAGCTCTGTATATGAAAATCGATTTGGATTCACGTGGGGAAATTGTGTACGCTATATCCAAACACCCTTCTGGAAATTGTCTGGGGCTTGAGTCTCCGTGGCGAGGCCATATCAGAGGGGGCCAGGTGGGCCACTTGGCCCAGGCCTCTGCTTAAGAAGGGGCCTCAAAATAATATGGCTATATAGATTAAAATTATTTTCTGTAATACTTTATATGGTGAGTTAATATTTCTAATATGTGGTGAATGATATAAATTATGATTACTATCGAATACATATCTGATTTTGTTTACCCGAGTACCTGTTAATTATCAAACTACCTTTGTATTAAGTGTTAGGGGACCGTGGACCTAACATTTTTTAATGGCCTGACCTCCTCTGACCCATAAAAGGGCTTGTCCTTGACTTGACCGCCACTACTAAAACCACTGTGATTACTACAGATGTAGATGTGATGTACTACAGATGTACAGCATCTACATGCATACCCCACTCATACTTGCCCAAGTGCTTAGGGTCCATCCATATAGTACATATGCACTGAGGAGGAGTTGGATCGGATTTTGGAGATTGTTCTATGTACGCTATGTGCAACGAGGGAAGGGTGAAAATATGACTTTTTTGCGTACGTGCTATATGGACGAACCCTTAACTTTCAACTTAATTTTTTTAATGATATTAATTTTTCTGTTTTAGGTTCAATTGGCAGCCTGATTCTCAGTGTTTACTATTTGAAGTACGTAGCAGAGGATTGGCCACACCGCCTGGCATTTTCAATTTTCTTCTTTGGTGCTGTGTTCTGTATGGGCGCGTCGGCCATCTATCACGCATTCATTTGTCATTCTGAGCCGGTCTGCAAATTTCTTGCCAAGTATGTGTGCAGCTTTGAAGTTGCTATACATTTTAGTCTGTAAAACACTGTGTTAATGCTGTATGCAGTCTGTCAATGTTTTGCCTTCTAGAACAAACTGAACGTTTAACCTCTTAACTGGGTGCCCCGAGTAACGCTCGTCCATTTTACATTGAGTTACAAATAGTTGCCCAGTTAAGAGGTTAAAGCATATGTTGAATTTGTATGTTTGGATTTCCAAGTTTGTGGCTGTCGTGCGGTTATTTGATTCGAGTTTTTCAACTGAGACAGAACCGCAGATCCAGTTTTATAAAGCTGCTGAATCTTAGTAGCTTCAACCCTCATTATATCATCAGTTGCTGTCAATAAAGTCTACTGTCTGCTACTGAAATTGTGTGATCTTAAACAGTTGACTAAAACACAATTTAAGCCACCTTTTCAAAGTGACAATATGGCTGTTAGATTGATTTGTAGTTCAATTTTGTCTTTAAAAAAAAATTATTAATAAATTTAGATTTATGTATATTCATTTCATGTAGTGCTTCAACAGGATTATTACACGAATGATTTGCTGTTTTCATAATGGAATGATGGCAGTAATAATTTCTTTCATTATTTGATGTCTTTTGATATGTGTTTGAAAAAGATAGTCAACATTTCGTGTTTCCAGGTTTGTCTTAATTTGTCTACATATATGGCACTTGTTCTCAACAAAGTTTTCTGTTTAGTTGTTAACCCCTTAACTGGGTGCCCCGAGTAACGCTCGTCCATTTTACATTGAGTTACAAATAGTTGCCCAGTTAAGGGGTTAAATGGACGTTGAGGCAGCACTGTACTTGGTAAGAGTGTGTTTGCTAATGCAGGCCTTAAAATCTGGAACTCTCTTTCTCTGTCCGTCACTAGTACCATTGAATGATACCTCTTGAGCAGTGTTTTTTCTAGGCCTTCTCTGAGGGAATTCCCAAAAAAAAACTGGTTTCCCCCCATTTTTTATATGTTGGCAGGGGGCTTGGAGATTTTCAGGCCTCCAAAGTGTGGAGACTCAGACCTTGTCCCCCCAAACATTTCAAATCCCCCCCCAAAGTCAAGGTGGCTAGAATAAACACTGCCTCTCGAGTATCAAAACCGGTGCTATAGAAGTGCACCATTTTATCATTATTGTTATTAATTTGTTATATGTTATATGATTTTGTTGTTAGAATTGATTACTGTGGCGTTATCATTCTCATCATGACCTCGTATGTTCCATGGCTGCACTTTGCTTTCTACTGTCAACTCTTTGTCAAGCTCTTCTACATGCTCCTGGTCTCGGCCTTGGGCATGGGCTGCATCTCGGTCGTCGTTCAGGACAAATTCCGCGAGCCCTGCTACCGCTGGCTACGGTTTGGTAATATCAGCCTTATCACTTGATTCTGAATAGATTTGAATGAATGAAAGATGATGACGATGATGACGATGATGACGATGATGATGACGATGATGACGATGATGACGATGATGACGATGATGATGATGATGATGATGATGATGATGATGATGATGATGATGATGATGATGATGATGATGATGATAAGGCAATTTAGTTTGGGAAAGTTTTGATTACTGCCAACATGGGCTGTTTACTGAATTTACGGTTTATGACCCTGTACATGTTCTATGTTTTTTTTTGTCTGGAGTTTGGGTGGCTATGGTTTTGGTGGAATTCGTGTATTGTTTTGCGTATTTTATAGCTGAATTTCGATAATTTTTCAAATAATCTTTGTATTTGACACTTTTGATAAAATCTCTTGTGATGATGACTGGTTTGGAGTATGGTTTTGATATTAATTTTTTTTAAATTTCTTATATATATATATATATATATATATTCTCTTTTTGATTTTTTTTCAAGGGCTTTTCGTGTTTATGGCCTTGGTTGGAGTCATCCCAGCAACTCATTACATGACCTCTGATGCAGCCTTTCATGTAATCTGGATCCCCATGCTTTGGGTTATAACAATGACATTTTTCTACTTGACCGGTGGACTGGCGTATGCATCGTGCGTCCCTGAGAGAATCTTCCCCGGCAAATGCGACATTTGGGTAAGTGGGATTTTTCACAATTTTTTGCACTGAATAATTAATTATCCAAGGATTTGACGGTGATGTTAGGCAAAGAAATTGACCACACTTCTTTTAGTGATACATGCTTTGCTGTCGAATGCTTTTTACAGCATAGTCTGAATTTTCATAGTGTTTGGTGCTACAGAATTGTCATTTTGCTGTCAGAACGCTTGCTGCGTCTTCCAAGCACAATACAACTGATGTTCATATATGTTGTGCTCTGTATAATTATTGTCGTTCATAAGTATTTGATATGATACACCTATAACGGTTCAAACTTACCATAATGAAGAATTTAGTGACAATTGTAACTTTGTTATGTGTTCACACAGTTCGTTTGGACAAGTGACCACATTAATCAGTACGTTAATAACGTTAATAATAATAATAATAATAATAATAATAATAATAATAATAATAATAGTAATAATAATTGCTAAGAGATGTGTTAATGTCCTAACCTGAAGCTGTTGTACATGTATGTATGTACACACACACACACACACACACACACAAATAAACACACAGGTTCAGACTGCATTTATACAGCTGTTGTGTCATTTTTTGTAGTGTCAGAGCCATCAGATTCTTCACGTTTGTGTCATCGGGGGTGTCTTAACTTGCTTCCAGGGTGCGGCAGAACTTGCATCCGCTCAACTTCTGGCCAATCCAAACTGCATCAGCATCCACTATTAGTCATTTAAGCGGCTGGCTGTTCGTTTGACAGGCGCCGGAAACCGGTTGGAGAATGCGTCCACAGTCTTTCATTTCTCGGTGTTTTGTTTGTAATTTTTACGGTCGTAACGCTCGGCATTTGTTTACAGCTGTTGTATCTTTGCGAAACTGAATTTACTGTTTCGATTAATTCTTTGTCATACTTGTGTATATATCAAACTTGATTATTACTGTTTAGTTAGATGTTTCTGCACTGTGGGTTCTAAAATTCCTTGGTCAGATGACCATTTTCTTTAGTGTTGTTGCAGCACGTGTTGGAGTTGATGATTGTCTGCCTCTTGGGCTGCAGTCTTTGGTTCAAACTTGCATAAAAACAGACCTTTCACGAAATCCATTTGAGATTGCGTTTAGGTACAGCAGCGTAATTCTGATTCCATTCTGATAAAATATTACGGTACTCTGAAGGTTAATTTTCTTACAGTGACAGAGCAGGTCTGTACATTCGGCAATAATCTATTGTCATTTAGCAATAAGTGATTGATCTATGTTGTGAACAAGAGCTTTGATGTACATTATTGAGGAAATCTTACTATTTTATCATCTGTGGCATTACTACCACCTGAATTTAGACATGACTACCTTTCAATTTTTATTGTGGCTTTCGTCATTGCATGCATGTACTGTATATAGAACATGTGCAACTTAATCAGGTGAGGTAGGCCTGCTGTGTTGTACCTTATTCTTTGAAGGTCTTCTGGATGAGGTGTACTTGTTGGTCAACACCTGTATTTTTGATTTTTTTTAGATGAATACGTTTTAAAGTATTTCATTAGTTTGTCATTTACAATTAGTCATTTACAATTTATTAGTGTATTATTTTTTCTTTGCCTGGGCAAATTCTAGTTTGTGTTGTGCTATGTGAAGATGTTGCCTGGTGTATTTGAATAGACTATAGGACGATTTATTATATCTATTTGTTCTGTATATAGATGAGAACCCCTTTTGTTGTCATTTATGACTGTCTGGCACTTATTAAGTTGAGGAATTTATGAGAATTGTGCAATTGTCATGCTTTGCTTATACGACGTTTCACTGTGTTTTCTTGATTGTGATATCCTGTTGTGTTTTTCTGTGCGGATCCAATTCTTATGTCTACCTTTTTTTCGTGTTTATTCAGATGTTTCAAACGTGATTAGCAGATTTAGCTAACGTCTTTTGTGTTTATTAACTCTGCCACGCTGATCAAAATAAGTAATTTTGTAGTTGCATATTGTTATTGTCTCAATAATTTGTAAACATTTGTAGCATTTGTTTGATTAGCAAAAACTGACTAGAGAAGTATCAACAAGCATATGTGTTATATGACTACCGTAGTACTGTTGGCAATGCAAAGCAAACATTAATATTTTACTTTGATAGTATATTTGTGTGGCAATATGTTGGAGAAATATTTTTAGGTTTGATTTTTGTGTGAATGGTTTGAGTGTTATGCTGCAGATTCGCAGAATTTCAACGTTCTCTTTACTGTTGAAATAACAACGACAAATCATAATTATTGGTGTTTTGAGATTTGGGGATTTGTTCAGGTTTTCAGTTGATATTTATGACTGTGGTTTGCTCATATATACTTGGCAGTAGCATTTGATGACCTTACTGTCAGTTTGATTGTTTTGATTGGTCGTTTGATTGATTTCTGCCAGTATTTGGGCCGTTTTATACACTTGGCTCTTCTTGTTGTTGTAGTAGACAGTCTTTCAGGCAATGTTCTTCACTTGACAATAATTATTTTGAGTTAGGGATTTTTTTGTGTATATTTTCTGTGCATTTCATTCGCTAGTGACTGATATATCTTATTGAACTTCAGTAGTATTTACGGTGTGAGACTTCTTACCGTTTCTTTCTGTAACTAAGGGGTCGTCCACAAATGACGTAACGCGCTTAGGGGGAGGGGTCCGGACATTTTTTCTGTGACTGAACTCCTTTTAGGTTATTATTATTATTATTATTATTATTATTATTATTATTATTATTATTCGATGATTTGTGAAGCGCTGTAACATAGCCATCGGCCAAAACCAAAAGCGTTGTACAGTCATGTTATAAAACTTGAAATGTGTGATCTCAAATGATCAAAGTGTGAAATTTAAGTGTCCATTATACATGCTTGGTGTTTTCATGGTGGGTTTTTTGTTCCAAGTGTTCAAATGGACGTCTTGAAATGTTGTGTTTATTTTCTAACACGGGTTCTATTTCATTGATTGTAATAGTTAGGTGCAACTAGTGTTGGTATTTGTAGGGGAGGAGAAGAGGGGGAAGTTCCTGGTCACTAATTGCTGACCCCCCTCCGCCAAATAGTCCAGTCTGTACGTAGAAAGGGGGATGTTTCATGCCAAGTTATTTGACCAACTTATTTAGCATAATGAAACAATTGAACATTCTTCCCCCCCCCGTTGTCTGATTCTCCCCCAGTGGATTACTGATTCTTACAATTTACTGATGATTACTATTTACTGTTAATTACTATTTACTAATAATTACTGATTCTTCTTCCCCCCAAGTGTCTGAATCTTCTCCCCTCATTGGTATGATTCTCAAATACCACTATGAGTGCAGCAGTTTTTTCTAACAATGTTTTCTAGTTGATGTAACAAGTTGCTTCTGACATAATAAGGTAGTTTTTTTAGTAGTAGAATATATTTATTGTCCTGATGTAGAAAATTCTAATTCACGATAAAAGTCTCTTCTGAAACTTTTTGCGTCATGATTTAGATTTTAATTCTTTGTCACAGTAATGGCGATATATACAAATACTATCACATAGAATATTTTTTATTCTTGTATTTCCCGTTCTGGACCTTGCTTGAGGTGTCTGCTCGTGGGGCGTCCTTGTTCCAGGTGACATCATTCTTTCCAAGTATTGATTGCCAATTTCTTCACGTTCCAATGTTTGCATTGTACTGGCATCCAGTCAAGTGAACTTGACTGGATGCCAGTGTTTGTCCTCTTCTTTTGGGCCCAGTATTCAGTTGCGGCTTCGTGCCGGAAATTGAGAGCCTGCCCCCAGTGCCCCCAGTTGGGACCCTATACTTAATGCTACATACATTAAACAACAAATGGTTGGCCCCCATGATTAGAAGTTGCCCCCAACGGCCCCCAATTGCCAAATCCCAGAGCCGTCACTGCCAGTATTGAATTTTATTCAAATCCAGAACTTCTATGGCGCCGCTTAATAATGCACAGAGACTTCAGCAAATGGCACACCAAACCAAAATCTTTCAAGATCCAGCTCATATTCAGGGTATCTGGCCGGACAATCTGGTGGCAGTGAATGGTGGATGACAAGACAGGTGAAAAAGATGGAGATTTTAATCTTGTTCTAATTGTTGGTTGTGTAACAGACGGCTTCTCATTATTCCTCGTCAAATTCACGCAAATTCTACTTCAGAAACACTAATTCCATGCACCATTGAACAGTTGGAACAGTTGTGTACAGCTCTCAGTACAATTTTCCTTTCAATGATATCACGAGACCCCGCTAAAGTCTCCGAGAGAATCGCTTTTACCAGTGATATCGAAATTAATCTAATTAATTGATTTCGTCCTTGTATGCTTATACAGTGATAGATACGTTAACGACTAGCTCACTTCAAACTCTGCATTCAGTCATTCATTAATTTTCGTGATACGTGTGAAAATATTGCGATATATAAATCGCCAGTATCGTATTCGGTGCGATTTACGAGGCCGTTTCGTCCGCTGTGTTGTCTCTGATGAACGCGGCGACTCTCGGAGACTTTTAAAGCCATTTAAGCTTTGGACGAAGCAAGCCAGCAACAGATTTAAAAGCTGCGGGAGTTACACGTCGGCATGAAGATCTAACAGCTGTACTGGCGTTTGCCTTCGTTCGATCCGAGAATTTCGAGAGATTTTAAAGCCTCTGATAAGTTTAGCAGAGTTTAATTGAAGAAAGAGACTTAATCGACCGTAAGGACCAGTCTCAGGATCAGGATCAATGGAGCCCTTGTGATTATCTGCTCGGACTGGTAGTGTCGGAAAATTCGGAATTTGTCATTATTGGGAATCTTTAACGCTGAAGCTTCGACTCACGTAAGCCGTTTATATATATATATATATATATATATATATATATATATATATATATATATATATATAATGATTTTGTATAGTAATTTCCCGGGCCCTTGGTGGTTCATAAATTTTATGGGGCCCTTAAACCGCATGTATATGCTGTTATATACATTAGCGTCGCCACGGAGGGGGGATTGGGGCAACTGCCCCCCAACCTGCTCCAGACCACCTACCAGATTCGCGCAAATCCGATGAGAAAGTTTTCTGTGGAGGGGTGAGGGGTGGGTACGGAATCTGACACGCTAACCCCTTTTGCCCCAACCAAAAATTCCTTTCGAAGCCACTGCGTTCTAAATACAAAAGTCGATGGCCTAAGTTTGCAATAGCGATTGACATTGATGTAATAAAGGATGCTAAAGATAGTCGCTCAATATGGTCCTTGACGTCGATCTCTAAAGGGGCTGCCTCACTTAAGGATTTATTCGGCGGACTTTGTCGTTGATTTTGTCTGCAAACAAATCGACCGACGTTTAGTCTTGTCTGGAAGCAAAAAATAAGCCACGCCTACAAACGCTCATGTAGCTCACATTTTAAGGATGACTGATGATGAATTTTTCGCTTTATTATGTGGTTTAATGTTGACGGTTATTGCATCCGCACATGCATTATCGGGAAGTTTCCTAATTATTACTGACATAAAGTTACATGTCCATGTGAATTCTTGTCCAACCACTATTTCTTAACGTTTCATGTAATTTTATATTTTTTCTTTATGAAGAATATTTATGTCAAATTCACATTTCGACATTTTTCTTGTAATCTTGAAAACTCGCCGATTTCGCACGTAAATTCTCCGACAATGTGTTTCGTTGTTATTGTCAGTTGGCGCGCTGACCTTTGACTAAAACCTGATTGGCTGAAAAGTCAAAATGTCCGCCGACAAATCCCGGCAGATTGTGTATTTACATTATCCGGGACTTTGTCGGCGGACGTTTGCTCCCCGCCCCGAACGTCCCGCGAACAAGTCTAGCCAGTCGGGCACCTGCCATTTGAAGCCGGCTTATCATTCAAGCAGATTTTCCCGCCGATAAGTTGGCCGACAAAGTCCGCCGACTAAATCCTTAAGTGAGGCAGCCCCTTAACAGGACGAAATAACTTTCAAAAATGTGGTTGAATTTGCACAAATCCTATGCATTATTAGCATTATGGAATAACGAGGGTTGTCATGGATGAACCGTTTCAAATGGAGAAGGTGATGGCCTATGATTGCAATAGCGATTGATATCAATATATTAAAGGATGCTAAAGATAGTCGATAGATAGTGTCTTTTAATAGATAGATAGCAGCTTTTAAATCTGTTGCTGGCTTGCTTCGTCCAAAGATAGTGTCGCTAGGTGGCGCCGTGTGTGGCTGCCAAGGAATTTTGATCCTGCGACTTATTTGTTTTTTGTCGGACTATTTTCTCTTTCAGTTCCTCGCGATGTACCAAAATGTGTACTATTTGACAGTTCACTCGGAAATAGTATAAGTTTAATAATTATTCGAGCGACTTTGGCGTATTTTATAAGAAAGTGACCTAGCTTACACCGACACCGTTAACATTTCGAAAATTACCGTTAAACCAAGATGGCCATCTGAACGCATTCTTATCGCTACCCTTCTCAACTGGATTTTTGATTTGGAACTTCAAACTTAGGGCATGCTCAACTATTTGTCCACTGCCCGCCTCGGCTTCGAAAAAACTCTCGTTTCTACGTTCATGGGGACGTCGACTCATATACTGGGTCACTTGGAGTAGTTATCGGATCTTTGGTGGATAAAGTGAAGTTAAGCGTCCGTTTGTCGTGACTTTCAATCGACGCTTACTGCGTTCACTACGCGTACTGCTTACTGCGTACACTATACTCGGCTCATTATGCGCGTCTCACTGATACGTTGTGCATATCGGAGTGCATACGCTGTCTTGCGTGCACGATAGTATGGCGCCGGGATTGTTTCGTTACACGTCGAAGGAGCTGTTGGCCTACTCTATCGGCTGCTGTCCTACACTCCGCAGTGTTGACATTTTTACTGAAATCGGGATTATCAGAACTGACGGGACCCAGAAACGAGTTCGTCGTCATCGCGGGCACGAGGGCTGGCCGGAAGCGATTCGACCGATGCTGGAGCAGGTCGGAAATGGAGCGTTTCACTTTGTCAATTTCAGAAGGAGGAAACTCTTCATGTTCAGTCTGGCGTCCGCCGGCCGTTTCTAGCCGCATTTAACTCTTCGACACACCGAATGCGCGGGTAACGTTACAACTTTCGCCTTTTGAATATCCGGTCGCTTAGCAACAAGTTATACGATCTTCAAGAAGTTTTGTCGGGCACTCGCTGAAAGTCATCGGCTTGTGCGAGACGTGGCATGACGAAAACTCGGCCTGTATCGGTAGACTTTTTAGCGATGGATATCAAGTAGTCGAGAGGGCACGCCCCGCCCACTAGGCGACGGAGACCTTCTAACCACCAACCATGGCGGAGTAGCCATCGTTGCTGCTCCTGGTATCCGGCTGTCTAAGCTGAAGGTTTCGAGACAGTTTCAAACTTTCGAGTTGGTGTGCGCCGCGTTTCCTCTGTGGAGTCGTGTGTACTGGCCGTGGTATACCGACCCGGTTCAGCTGCGATCACGCAACTCTTCTTCTCCGAAATGTCAGAGCTGCTAGGAGACCTCGCGACTCTATCGACCAGTGTATGTCGCAGGATCTTAACGCGCGGCTCGATCGTGAAGATGAGACAGCCACTCGCCAACTCGGAGAGCTCTTCACGACCTACAACTTCGTGTTCCAGAAGACTCAGGCGACGCGACACCGGTGGTGGTGTGCTTGATGTGGTCGCGTGCCACAACGACACTGTTCCGCCACAGATCAGTGTTGTTGACGAGGCCTGTCCGACCATCATCTGGTCCGATGGACAGTACCGCTCACGAGACCACGCCGGTCTATGCTCCTGTCACACGCCGTGCTTGGCGCATGTTGACACCTCCGTGCTCGAATGAGCTAATGATGTCAAGACTCTGCCAACCAGAGTTATGGTCCTCGATGACCATCGATTTAACTGGCTCAACTCTACGACCAGGAAATTACCGACATTGTGGAAAGGCTGGTGCGGAGACGACGGTGAACTGTCGACGCCGCTCCTCTGACCCCTGGTTCGGCGAGGAGTGTCGGATGGCCAAGAGGAAGTTACGGCTTGCTGAGCGGAAATCTCGGAAGTTTACTCGGACCCGGATGACGCCGGCAACGGCAGTAACCTGTTGGACGGAATGTCGGAGAGCCTACAGGCAACTGCTCCGCCCGGAAACGTGAGGTCTTCTGGAGCGGTAAAGTCGACTCTGAACGAGCCGATCCTCGTCGTCTCTGGAAGTCTCTGAATACTCTACTCGGCCGCGGATTAACGCCAGCTCACAGCGCCTCCGCAGACTCCGCCGAATATCTCAGTGAGAAGGAAGCACGGGTTTGCGAGGCTACCGAGGCGCATGACCCCCCACGCTTAAACGGTTTTCACAATGCCAATTCGGTTTGTTCCAGTCTCTATCCCATGACGACGTGGCATCGGTGATTCGAGCACTGCCGACAAGCAGTGCGCCAGCGACCCTCTACCGACATTTCTTCTCAAGGAATCATCCGACCTACTCGCACCTTTTATCACCGAGCTATTTAACCGTTCGATGTCTGCTGGAATCGTACCGACGACTTTCAAGTCCGCCTACATCATTCCCAGACTTAAGAAACCCAGCTTGGATGCTGATGACATCAGGTCGTACAGACCGATTTCCAACTTGACAGTGCTGTCGGTTACTTGAGCGGCTCGTCTCTAAACAACTTATTCGCTACCTGAAGTCTTCCAATCTGCTCCCTGAGCTACAGTCTGCATATCGTGCTTACCATTCAACTGAAACCGCGGTGCTGAAAGTCACCGGATATTCTTCGAGCTCTGGACGCTGGGGACGAGCGGTTCTGGTGCTGTTGGACCTCACCGCCGCCTTCGATACTGTGGATCATGCTACGTTGCTGCAGAAGATGGAAGTATCGTATGGGGTGGGCGCGGCTGTGCTTCAGTGGTTCTCCTCATACCTGGAGAACCGGATGCAGCACGCGACGCTGTGCCGGGTTCTACTACGCCGCCCACACGAGTAGTGCGTGGGGTCCCTCAGGGCTCCGCCCTGGGACCTATCCTCTTCGTACTATACGTTGCCCGATATGGTGAGTATTGCCCAGCGGTTCGGGTTGCAAGCTCACCTCACGCGGACCCGACACGCAAGTCTCACGGAGCTCCCCCTGCGGCGATCCAGCAGCTTCAACAACGCCACGATGTGTTTAGCTGAGATGACCAGTTGGTTGAGGTCACATCGACTGCAGCTCAATGCTGCTAAGACGGAAGTGCTCTGGATGGCTGCTGAGAGACAGAAACACTGGATACCGTCGTCTTGCATCTACATCGATGGAACGGAAGTGCAACGGTGTCGATCGATCCGGAATTTAGGTATATATCTTGACAGTACGTTATCAATGAAGTCACATGTGGCAAATGTAGTGGCAGGGTGCTTCAAAGCCCTGCGGCTGATCAGGAGTATCCGTCGATCAGTGTCTGCCAATGGTCTTAAAACACTGGTCTTTGCACTGGTGCTGTCCAAATTAGACTACGGCAATGCAACTCTCGCTGGACTACAGAAATACCTACATAATCGTCTCCAGTCCGTCCTGAACGCTGCTGCGCGAGTGATATGCCAGGCCTCATTAGGCGATCACATTACTCCGCTGCCACGCGATCTGCACTGGTTGTCTGTGCCAGAGCGGATCCATTTCAAGCTGGCAACTTTGACCTTCCGTTGCCTGAATGGAGCGGTCCAGAATACCTGCGTCCGAACTATCACGCAGTGGCTGACCACGCAAGCCGGCAAAGATTGAGATCGCCGGATCCGCTTTATTGGTGGTCCCGAGGATGCGCCCGAACCGCCGGGGATCGAGCATTTCCGCGCCGCGCTCGGGCATGGAATTGTCTACCGCCATCAATACGGCTCTCTACGACCTTGAATACTTTTAAAGAGAGACTTAAAACCTGGTTATATCGCACGACGAGTTATCTGTAACTTTGTAATGTGTTCACGCAGTTCGTTCGGACGAGTTACCACATAAATCAGTACGTTAATAATAATAATAATAATAATAATAGTCGCTCAATATGGTCCTTGACGTCGATCTGTAACAGGACAAAATAACTTTCGAAAATGCGGTTGAATTTGCACAAATCCTATGCATTATTAGCATTATGGAATAACGAGGGTTGTCATGGATGAATCGTTTCAAATGGAGAAGGTGATGGCCTATGATTGCAATAGCGATTGATATCAATATATTAAAGGATGCTAAAGATAGTTGTTCAATATGGTCCTTGACGTCGATCTGTAACAGGACGAAATAACTTTCGAAAATGCGGTTGAATTTGCACAAATCCTATGTATTATTAGCATTATGGAATGACGGGGGTTGTCATGGTGAAGGCGTTTGCAATAGCGATTGATATCAATATATTAAAGGATGCTAAAGATAGTTGTTCAATATGGTCCTTGACGTCGATCTGTAACAGGACGAAATAACTTTCGAAAATGCGGTTGAATTTGCACAAATCCTATGCATTATTAGCATTATGGAATGACGGGGGTTGTCATGGTGAAGGCGTTCTAACATTAGCGTCGCCACGGGGGAATGGGGCAACTGCCCCCCAACCTGCCCCAGACCACCTACCAGATTCGTGCAAATCCGGTGAGAAAGAGGTGAGGGGTGGGTAAGGAATCTGACATGTTAGCCCCTTTTGCCCCTCCACCAAAAATTCCTGGCGATGCCACTGTATAGACATCAAAAACAAGTTTTATAATCAATTCATTCTGTGAGAGAAGCCTATTGGAGGCCTGTTGAATAGAAGGTATATAGGCCATAGATATGTAAAAATCTAATCCATTTGAAAAATTTCTCCGACAAAATCCACATTTTCCTCTTGTTCCATCTTCATTGCTTTAACCTTTGCAAGAATAATCAATAATATCTTTCTCAATTTTGATCTACAGGGTTCAAAATAGAGCACACCCGGCCATTTCACTCTCCACTCTCGCAAAATGAAAAACAGAAGTTTGGAAAATTATAAACTCAAGAATACCCAAGATGTTGTAAAAGCAAATTCTTTATAAAAGTACAACACCATTACCATGGTAACAATGCGGAATTTTGTACCATTACCGCGGTAATACCATGACTTTGGTAACCATTACCGTGGTAAAATGGTATATATTTAGTATTTGTCCCCATTATCATGGTTTTACCATGGTTACCGCAGATTTATCGCTGTAACGGTTACCGTGTCACTCTCTATTAGAGATCTGCTGTGTGTGATTAAGATGGTTAACTTAAGGGAATTTGCAAAATTTAAATATTACCCTGTTTTAAACTGATTATGACTATTGTTCATACAGAAATAAAAAATGTCTCAGTGGTGTAAAACTCTGTTATCACCTTGGCGGTCATTTTTAAAAAGAAAAAAAGTTGGTCAAATTCAGGCCTGCTGAGAGAAATTCTGGGCCCCTGTGCAGAAGGGAAGTCAAGGGCCCCTAACAAGTGTGAAAAACTGCTGATGACCTTTTTTCAGGATGTTAATACATTACCGGCCCGGGCCCCTACAGTCGCCGGTCCCCTGTGCATTTGCCCCTGCTCCTGTCGGCGGCCACATGAGCCCCTTTTAGCTCCATGGACCCCGGAACAATGTACCGGCTGCAACCCCTTCTTCTCAAGCCTGGTCAAATTGCTCCTACCACAAAGATTTCAGTCACCTCCAGTAGGTCTGTCTCAATCAGTGGAGGATCAAATTCCCAACTCCCAGGAAATTTAGCATAGGCCTAGAGCCCCCCAGCCCCTCATAAATTTGAGTGCAGCATCAACAGCTGTCTTGCATTTTAGTTTTATGCAAAATTTTAGAGATTTTTAGAGAATTTTCACAGCCCCACTAGTTGTGTTAAGTTCCATAAATGATTTTGAATATCAGCACAGTGCTCAGTGCTGGACCTGCTGGTGACCTCCTGAATATCTGATTTTGCCCAGCTATCTGTTGCCTTGGCCTATTACTTGAAGAGTTGATGTTGGATTTTCCTATCAAGTATGGATGTTTATTAAGTCCAAAGTTTGTGACACAAGGCACAACTATTTAAGAAAACTCTCTGATTCCAAGTATTTGAAGGAAACTGCCTTGAACCTCTACCCTGAAATTGGACACTTTCCGGTTTTCTACTGAATTCTCCTTGTGAGTCATAGATCAGTATTTTTTCTTGTTGTTTGGCTGTGTATTTTTATCTTGCTGTTTGGCTGTATTGCTTTATTCCTTCTGGTTTGGCTGGATCTGTCTTTTGCATATGCTGCTACTTAACACCTTGTCTCTATTGCAGATGACAGTTATGCCATTAGTTCTGAATCTTGATTACTTCTAAATCTGCTAAATCTGCTGCCAGTTAGTTCCCAAGTGAGTGGATGCCAGTTTAAGTATATGGTGACATTTTATGTTCTTTTGATATTGTTTATAAGCATGAGCCCTGTTGAGATATGCTGGGCTGGTAAAAGAAATGTGTTGAGTGAGATCCAATTGCAGATACCTTGGAAATAATGTTTGTGTTCGAAGTAAGTTTAGTTTAGTATAGTCACTGGCACAATTCCTTGAAAACCTGAGTAGGTAAACATCTGTCTTGCAGCTCAAATTACCAATTTATTGAATAGTAACATTACATTCAAAACAGATTTAGTTGAGGAAAGCCATATATCTAGGCATTGCATATTTTGGCTGCCTTTTTCTTTATATATGTCTGCCTACCTTTTTATGAGAGTGTTGGGTTGAAAATTCTCACCATGGTTTCAAATTCTCTAGCTGTTCCTTCTCTAGCTATATGCATCTGGTCCCTGGTATGACCTTTGTTGATTCGTAAGGTCAAGAGGTTATCCAACCCTCACTGAGTTTACTCTAGTATCCAATATATTTTACTCTAATAGATATTTGAGCTCAGATTAGACATTTCTTTACAGAGGCATTTATGGCTTTATGGCAAAGAGTCCCTGCAGACCTTTTTTATTTATTGGAAACCATTTCCCAATAAGTTACCTTGCCTACCGTAAACTCTTTGGATCTTCTAACTCTGAACAAAGACAAACTACAGCTTATTAGACATCACAGATCTAATGTGGTTAATGTAATGTCTCAACTGAGCACTGGTTTGTAAAAAGCACTAAAATGTAGACAGTTACTACGGTGGTTTTCACACAGGCTAACATAACTGAGCCTCCTAAACCACAAGAAATCACATTATTATTATTATTATTATTATTATTATTATTATTATTATTGTTGTTATTATTGTTGTTGTTGTTGTTGTTATTGTCATTATTAATACTACCATAAAACACAATGTATCTCAGAACAGAGAAAGCATCATCATCATCACCATCGGCATCCTGTTTTGTTGTTGTTGTTATTATTATTGTTATTATTATTTACATTAATCTGTGCATGAGAAGAGATTTGTGCTCTTCTTACTAATTCAACACTCCAAAATGTACGAGACAATTGAAATTTGATTTGATGATGTTCCTGTTAGCAATTATTCTAAGATTATTGTGAAACTCAATATTATGGGATTTCTCATAGTAAGAGAGTGACAACAGTGCTTTTGAATGTCAAAGGATAAGCCCAATGTCAAATGGGATGTGCCAGATATTGGCATTCATTGTTGACAGACCCCAAGTTGTGTTTATTCTTCTGTTTAAAGGGGACAATGTCGTGTCATTGGTTATTTATCTATTTTGACCGCTAAGGCAAACTGCACCTGAGACACCGTCCTCAGATTTTGACTATGAATGGCCTCAATTGGAAAGCCAATGTCAATATGAGTGTGGTCTGCACTTGAGATTACTGGCAGTTTGCCTTTGCACAAATCCGGATTTCATTATCCTTTCTGCTGAACTATTTGGACTAAAATTTTAACACTTTTTAGATGAAGCCTGCTGTGAATAAGAGTGGTGTCTCTCCAGGATTTGGCAAGTGGGGGTCATTGGGGTGGCAACTTTTAAGCATGGGGGCCAACTATTTTTCATAAACCTGGACTAGTCTAGTTTCTTAGAATGAGTGCCACAAAAGTATGGGGACCACTGGGGAGGGGCAGGCATTCAATAGGGGACCCCCTTTGGAGACGCCTTTGATGAATAATTCGTTATTAAGAATATTTTAATTTTATGCTTAATTGCTGTTTACCATCTCAGTGATAATGAATTTTTGTACAGGATTTCCAAAGGGTACTGTTATATCAATCATAGGCATAGTCACAAGGTGCCGGGGCCCCTATTTGGGCTGGGACCGGACGTGGGATTTGCACAAAGCTGTTAAGAAATTTGGGAAGGGGAAGGTAGTATGATGAATGAAAATGTGTGCTTGCCCTGACAGTCTTTTTTCACCCAAAAATCAGTCGAGGGGCCACCACATTCCAGAATCCTGGCTATGCCACTGATATTAGTGGGTGGATACGAAATAGATGGCAGATGACACGATTTTCTGTGTTTTTCTCAAGAGCATTGTAGACTTTTGCTTATAGGCAGTGGATTTGTTTGAGGCCCTATAGAAGCAGTGTAAGGTAGTTTATGATGGTGATTGCTGTGAGGTTAGCTGCGAGGTTCATTGTTAAATAAAGTTCTTTTGGTGTAGTAACCAGCAGTGAGCATGTTAGTTATATTGAACATTCCGGTTTGAAATTCCTACTATCTAGTGCAATCTACTGCATTTTTAAAGGCAGAATATTTAATTTTAAGTAGATCCTGTGTCAGTATTTTTTAGTAAAGACATACAATGCATACAAAGACATACAATACATTTATTTGAGCCAGAAATTGAACTTCAAATACTTTTGTACTGAATACCTTTTACTGAGAACTGTGTGAAATTTACCAGTGCTATGGAAATATTTATTTATTTATTTATTACTGACAACTTCTATAGCACAGTATGCATAACAGAAAGTCAAAATCAATAGCACTTTACAGCAAATAAAATATCTCATCTGTATGAGATATACCTAATATACAAAATACAAAATACCTTGTCACTAGCAAGGCTCCATGTTATACCGGTAAATTGCAAAGAATGCAACAGTTGCCCAAGAGTCTTTTGGGTGAAACCACATAAAAGCTTAATAAATTAAATTTCACTTAGATTGTGTTATTTGAAGGCATGAAACAACTTAGGTAACTCTCTACTAGACTGCATGGACTTGAATTGCCTAACATTGGAAGTTGGCAGATTTCAAATATCACTAGTTCCATAAAGCTTTTATCGCCAGGATCATATGACCAGTGGACCCTTAAATTGTTGCTCCCCGTTTTTGGGCTTTGGTGTGTAAAAGCTAAATCTTTGGATACAGTTTGTTTGATATCCTCCTAGTTCACAGTACAGTGAAACCTGCTTACCGGTAATTGCATAGGTGCCGTGCAAGCCGTGCTTATGCAATTAACTGGGCTATGCGAATAGCCGGGACGTCTGATACACAAAACACTGGTTTGGGTTTTTATGTTGTTATGCGATTATGCAGGTTATGCAATTAAGCGGTATGCGATTAAGTGGGATCCACTGTATCTCTTTGTTTGAAATGGTTTAGTGTTGAGTAGACAGCAAAGCCAATAATGGCTTATGCTTTATCACTGTTCCTATGTTGTAACTGTGCTTTGTTGAAAGAACTTCAGGTTATTCTTTTGTCTTAACTTGGGGAGTTTTAAAAAATTGATATATTTTGTTACATTTGTTGATTTATCAAACCTTCTTAGTTCTTACCCTCATGTGGTGATGGTGATGATGATGGCGGGTGTATGTAATGGATACCAACATTGACAGATATTCTTGATTCTTGGTTGGGTCAGTTTTTCTTCTGTTGTGTCATTGAAGAAAATCTACCCTAAACACCCATTTGTTTAGCATCTCATTCACTTGGATAACTTGATTGTTTTGTTTTGTTATGGAAATTCATGTGCATTTTGAGCATGACACTATTATTCTTTGATTCCTTCAACTATCTACACAAGCCTTTAGGTCTAAACTTAAAACCTTCCTATTCCAAAAGTCATTTCCTTGATAGCTATAACAACCCGATAACAACCCAACCGCCAGCTCATGCGACAACCCACCTTGCCTTTAGCTATTTCAAGAAAGATTTAGCGCATAAGAATAAGCAGCTACTACTGTACTATATAAATTTATGAGATTTTACTTACTTACTTATTTTCATTGCTATTGTTTGTCTTGTTATTTTCATTAATATCTTATTTTCATCCTTATTACTGTCAGTGTTATATTGTCATTATTCTTATTATTCTTATTATTACTGTAGTTATTATTATTTGTTACAATTGACATGCATATGAGAAAAAGAATGTGCCCATCTTACCAAAGCAACTGTATGAAATCATCAGCAAACACAATTGCCATTAAAACGCAGTATGTGACCTTTGGAAAGTCTTGCCAAAACAGAGGCATCGCATACAGTATGCATGCCTGTAGCATCTGTACAGTGTACACTACACATCTGAGCCACAGATAAAGAGACATGGAAGGGGTTGAGACTTAAAAAGCTGACAGCCAAATGACTGAAGACCCAAGACCCAACTGTATGGCCCTAAGGGTTGATGGATTTTTTTACATCTCTGGTATTGTTTTGTCTTGAGGAGTGGACTGTAAATGATGCATGTTGTGCTAGCATGCCATACTACCATTAAGGCTGCATGTCTGTGATGACCCATTTGGATAGTAACAATCTTGGCTTTTTCAAAATGCTGCTTTCAAGTTAGTGCCAAATGTGTGTGTGTGTGTGTGTTGTGTGTGTGTGTGTGTGTTAACCAGTTCTCCTTGACACAGACTTGGCACTTACCGTAGCTTCTACTAAACTTACTTATTTAGATGAGGTGATACATTTACTGCCCAGTAGGGGCAGTTAAAAGCCCATTTATTCACTAAATGTTGCTGGAAAACCTAAATAATTCACGATTCCCCTAAGTGATGAAGATTTGTATAGAAGAGTCAGGAAGGTAAATTATTTGAAATATTTGACAGAGTTGAGCTAACTAACCTCTGGTATATTACGTTTCAGCTACAGTGTATAAAACTGTATATAGATATAAATATAATAGTTGATATTGGGAATAATTTGTTAACTTCAGAAGAAGTCTTAACAATCTAGAAAAATAACGAAAATAGCAGGTAATGATTTAACAGCAACTTGCAGGTAGTGAGAATTGAAAATTGAGGGTGAAGTGAAAAATCCAGGTGGGGAGACCTGATAAGCTGACTGCATATCTGCCTTAATCTGGAAGTACGGACTGACCTTTGGATTACAACCTCGATTCACCACGGACAATGATTCACGACTACCATTATTTACTGAAGCGACCATCGACTGGTGCAGATGTACTACTACAATGGTGCTAAAGAAGTCTACTACTACTACTACTACTACTACTACTACTACTACTACTACTACTACTACTACTACTACTACTACTACTACTACTACTACTACATAAGCTTTTTGATGCCCTCCCTCCCTGTCATAGATTTGGGGCCCCAAATGATGTGTAGTGAAATGACTGATTTGTATTATTACCAGTAATTGATTTTTACAGTTTGCTGGTGTAATTTTTGTGAGAGCTTTTTTGCTCAGCAGCTTTTGATGACCGGTGGCTTCCGTTGTTTATGCGTGAGTGTGCTTTCTGTCTTAAATTGATTACAGTGAACTGAATTGAACTTGTGTGTGTGTGTGTGTGTGTGTGTGCCGGTTGTTGTCTTTGCTGAGTTCTTATACTTTTGGTTTAGTTCATTCCAAGACTTTTGGTTTAATTGACAATTGACTTTTCAGCTCCAAGACTTTTGCATTGGGTTAGTTGTTCTGACTCCATGATTCCTTTAGTCTTTTTCAGTTTGTTGGTGATCAGCTGAAGTACAAACTGCACGGGATCAACGCGCCCCCATCGTCCCCAGTAAGCTAATTAGAGAGCTCCACTTTTTCTGTATTAAGGTAATTTGCATTGGGTTGGGTGGCTTGTTAGGTTCTGTTTCCACCATGGTTCTTTAGTCTTTTGTCTTCAGGGTTATTTGTGATCAGCTGAAGTACAAACTGCACTGGATCAATGTCCTCCCTTAGGGAAGAGAATTAGAGGGCTCCATGAAAACGAATGGCCACTGTACGCTTACAGTGCCGTTTGCATTTGCAAATTTTGCATTTAACCCCTTAACTGGGGATCCTGGATATATCCGTCCATTTTACATTGAGTTACAGTTAAATACACAGTTAAGGGGTTAAACTGAGGCATCGATATTCTGGAAGATTTCCAATGAGGAGAATGGGACTATTTGTGATTTCAAAGAATATAAATTATAATATTGTACACTAAATTTCGATATCTATGCATAGAGCCGTATTACTAAAATTAAATAATGCATGTTTCTGTTCAGTACAGCAGATGACGGTGGTGGTGGTGGTGATGATAATAATAATAACTCAGCATGATTTAAAGTGGCTTAGAAGGCATTACTGCCTGTGTGAAAGCCACTAGGGTCACTAACGGGGTTTGAACCCACTCCATCAGCCTGACGCTCCAGCACGTAACCCACTCTGCCATCTTCCGCCCCCAAAGGATGTCAGAAGTGGGATTTGAACCCACGCCCGGAGAACCGGACTGTGACGACCTGAACGCAGCACCTTAGACCCCTCGGCCATCCTGACAATTGCTTATTGATAATGATGATGAAGATGGTGGTGGCGACAGCTACAAGGAGGAGGAAGAGGAGGAGGAGGAAAATCATTAAGAGGATAGTGAAGAGGTTGAGGAGAACAGTTAGGATTATGAGGATAACCACGATGGAAGATACAAATGATTATGATGATGATGATGAGGATGATGATGATGTAAACGACATTATTGTTGGTTATGGTGCACAATGAAATTGTTGCTGTTAGGTAATATTACTATATATTAGTCACTGTTGTGGTGTGCTGTGGTAATATTGACATATACTTTAAAATATTAGTGGCTGAGGTGTCATAATACAGGCTGTATTTGATTCGTAAAGATTGGTTCTTTGTCCTGTTTGCAATGAGATCCCAGTTGTTTTCATGGGAGAATCACAGGTCATTAACATGTATGGCGCTGAGGCCTGAAGACAGACTATCACATTTAATCTGATAGATTAAATTGAGTGCGATTTTCCTTGATGGAATCATTCCCCTACGTGGTAAATGTTTTTATAGGATATCTTTTGGTTGTTCTAATGTCAGCCTTTGTTATACTTTCTCTTTCAACTCAATCTGGTTTTTGCAATGTTCACCATTGTTTGTGAAATTTAGAAGCTGGGAAAGTATTTGACAATCATTTTAATATTTCTTTAGAGTTTGCATAATTGTGCTTTATTCTTTGATTGATTGATTTGATTGGATGAATGTGTGTGTGTGTGTGTGTGTGTGTGTGTGTGTGTGTGTGTGTGTGTGTGTGTGTGTGTGTGTGCAGCTGTGTTTGATATTCCTGCTTCTGCTTTGCACAGCTTTGTCTGAACTCAGTGGTGACAATTTCACTTAGAAATCCATTTGGCTGTTGCAACTCTTTGTCACAAAGCATTGTTTCTAATGTTGTCAATATGTATGAATACTATAATTTTTTGAAAGGTTTCAAAAGTACAATTGATGACCTTATCAGACCTATGCAGGCTTTGCATTCAGGTTGATAGTTGAGAGCAAAGACCTGTGTGTGTGTGTGTGTGTGTGTGTGTGCATGTGTTTTTTCAGATGGGAAGAGAATTTTACTTGTTTTCTTATGCTAGGCAAGTTAGTTTTAAGCAAGTTGACAACATGATGTTTATCCATTGCTATGCAGGAGTAGACCAGTCGTGAGTGGAGGGGAGTTAGTGGTTGGGGAGTCAGTAACCAGTGACTAGGAATTTCTCCACCTTATCCCTCTCCAAACACCACACTGCTTATACATCCTCTTCGAAAATATGTTGATGTCTTCATTTCCAACATGAATGTCTGCAATATTTTGATTTTCAAAGCTGGGAGAGCTTCTTAGTTCTGAGGGTTTCATTAAATAGAGAAATAGTTAAATAGAAGAATTCACAAACATTTTTGTTGTCTGAAGATTTTTGACAAAATTTGATAATCCCCACATGTGATTATGATGTACACAAATGTTTTTAAAACCATGTCTTTAAATAGCACCATTATATTCTAACATACTCACCAGACATTTTAGATTACACCTACTCTACATACAAACATACAGTACATGCATGCATGCATGCATGCATGCATGTGCATACATTTACCTATAATGTGTATAACTATGTTATTTGAAGTTCATCGTGTTAGAAACCTTTCAAAGCTTTGGATTCAGTTGCACAGTTTTTAAATAAACATAAATCGCGTGGTTTTTCTAGCTGCTATGTCTTAAATGTATACCAGTTCCAGTATAGTGCTAGTGCATTGATTTTCTGCTTTACTGGTTTTTTAAGTCTGAGATCTTGATCCCTGTTTCAGCAATAATTTACCAGTACATTTGAATGAGCTTTTTAGTTCATTGAGAGTGGAGATTACTTCACATTATATGGATTTTAAAATATTTTAGCTATATATATATATATATAAATAAATAAATAAATAAATAAATATATACATATATATATGTGTATTATATATGTATGTGTGTTTGTATTTAGATGGAAAATCATACACCATCTGTCAAAATAACAGAAAGTTCTGAAGAAACATGGCCAACCAAAGTAAGCACTAATATTTTTTTGGAATTTTGTTTTGATATGACAGTAGCAGGACTTTGTCTGTTTACATCTGGTAGATTCATTTGTTAAAGTTAGCCAAACTATTTATTATCGTTGTTTTCATTGTCGTCATTTTCATTAGCCGCAAAATTTGCAACTTCGTTTAATTCAAAGTTACAATATTCAAAGCTTACAGCTGAATTTTGGTTGTTCAAAGAAGCTACTGGGAGTTTTATTGTCCCTAAAAATTCAACTACAGTGGGTAGCCAGATTGATGAAAAAAGTCAACATTTTAGCCCTTTCAAGGGGGGTTGTCTTTGACCAGTGGATGGGTTAACCCCATTAAAATTGAACATTGCATGTAGAATGGTCTATAATTAATATCTCTAGCCTTCAGAATTCCAGTGACTTACTGGTACTGGACTTCCCAGTTGGGCCCTGGAAATTGGAAATTGTTAATTCATCAGTCTCATTTGTAACATTTCTGTTCAAGATAATCAGCTAGTGTAGTGCAAACATCTAGAGCCATCATCTCTTTTAAAATTTCTCTTCTATTTATATTTATTTTCTACTTTCTACTTATTTCTTTTCATTCTTTTTGCTCTATTCCTCAAGTCAATGCACTAATTCAAAATAGTTGCAGAAATACAGTAACTGCAGAAAAAATTCATTGCAAAATGAGAAAGTGATCCCAGACTTTTGAATACCACTGTATTAAGCTGTGGTCCAGGTTTGAAGCATTTAATTACCGGTAGACAGCCATTATATAAGACAAGTTTCTAATACAGTGCTATCTCTTTAAGCAATTTGGTGACCCAATCAAGTATATTAGCCCTCAAGGTTTGCTGGAAATTTCCAATGCCACTATATGACCAGTATGCCCACCCGCACTTCATAGCTTTGTGTTTTTAGTTAAATTCATACCACGATTTTACCACACTGGGTGACACCAACCCTAGTGACACCACTGCAGATCAGCATTTCTTAGACACAGATTTCAATCAATCAATCAGTCTACCAAGCCTTACATTCAATGTCCTTTAATGCATGCTTGCATAATTTCTTTAATATAGAATTAGACATTTGAGAATTTCACATAGATTGGAAACACTTGACCAAACAATCATTAGTTGATGTGACCTTATCTAATTAAGTTTATACTAACGTGTTGTACGATCTTTGCAGATTTCTTCTCTGCAGCTGGGCGATGCTCTGTCATGTGTCAACCTGGGTGCTCAGTTGCTCAGCTCGCAGTCGAGCGACACATCGAGCGCGTACTCCGGCTCGGACGCTCTCCCTTCGTCGGCCGAAGATCCCGACATCGATAATATCGCCGCCTTCGATTCTGACAACGAAGAAATCTCGAGTGAATCTTTCTGTGTAAGTAACTAGTTCGTTGAGATTCTGCTGTGATTCCCTTGTTCAAACAAGAGAGACGTCAACCTCTGTTAAGTCTACTTGGTCTTCACTCAATTAATTTCGTAAATTGTGTTGCATTCGGCAGGTGGCGCTAGGTTGGTCTTAAAAAAGATGCTGGATCAATTGCCAGGGGGTGCCAGTTAGCGGTTGACGTGCATAGGACATGGCTTGATGAATAATTCAGTTCTAAGCTTTGGCTATTGCTTCTGCCATTCAATCCTGTGGAGAATTGCTTCTGAAGAAATATGTTTGCATCCTGTTCCAGATCAGCAGTGGCGTCGCGATGGGAGGTGCGGACCGCACCGGGTGACACCACCTAGGGGGTGACACCAAACAAGGATGACTGTTTTTTGCTTGTCACAGCATCTGAGAAGGAAAAATATAAGGACAACATTTTTTGCTTCTCTGCATTTGAGAAGGTCTAAATAGGTGACACCACGATTTTACCACACTGGGTGACATCTACCCTAGTGACGCCACTGCAGATCAGCATTTCTTAGACATGGATTTCAATTAATCAATCAATCGATCAACCAACCAACCAAGCCTTATATTCAATATCCTTTACTGCATGCTTGCATAATTTCTTTAATATAGAATTAGGCATTTGAGAATTTCACATAGATTGGAAACACTTGACCAACCAATCAATCATATTGTACCTACATTACATTACATTAGTTGATGTGACCTTTTCTAATACACAGCTAGAGCGGTGTTATTGCCTTGTTTGCATTTATATAGTGCTATTATGGCTATTGTCTAGAGTTAAACTCAGGAGTGTGTTTGAAGGACCTAATGATGTGCAAAACAGGATTTTGGAAAATCGAGTATTAGAAGATTCTAAAATGGAAAAAAACTGTATTGGGATTGTGTTACGATTTGTGTTTATTATGATACTTTATGCAGTTTCTTCTGTATGTGGCACTTATTCTGTTATCCTGTTATCAACATAGAGAATATATCAACTCAATATCAATAATTCAATATATTATATTGATATTGAGTTGATGATTGTGAATATCACTGATATAGACTAAAAATAGGATGGGACCAAGAATAGAACATTGGCGACTCCACAGGATCTATCTAGAAGTCCTGAGTGCTTGTTGTCGATTTGGACGTAATAATGTTGTCTGTGTGAAAGGTATGAGGAGAACCAACTGGGCCCTCAGCCATTTCAAACGACACTATACACAATCTTTCACAAATCTACTCTCTATCTTAAAAAATTTCAAATGATTACAAATGATTTGTCACAACGCAAATATAGCGTAATTTTGAATCCCTCCTTTTTATGAACTATTCATTCAGTCAGATCTATAGCGCCAATTTTATAAGTTTGCCTAAAGTATCAGCCGCTGTTGTGGTAAATACAATAATAATTATAGAATGGTGATGTTGAAGAGGGCAGTCTGATTGGCAGAGGGCTTCATTCCAAGGCAGATGGGCCAAACCATGGAGGGCACCACAAGCCAAATATTGGGTGGGCCAACATGGCCTGTTTGAAATTGGACAATGCAAGGACTACTGCTACAGTAGGCTATAGATATGCAAAAATTCAGAAGAGTGATGAAACGAATTAAACCCACATATTCTTGTGTCCCCATCTTTGCTGTGCCAAACTGTACTAGAATTGTCAATATATTCTGTCTCAATTTTTTTCTAGAGCTTTCAAAATGCCACGGAAAATAATGAGTTATTTGAAACGACACTATACAAAGTCTTTCAGAAATCTATTCTCTGTCAAATGTCTAAAAATCAATCGAGAGATAAGATGGTGCTTAAGAGAGCTTGTTTCTTCTATAACAGGTTTTATAGATCACAAAAATATTATAAAATTGATACCATGTTTGAAATTGGACAATTCAAGGACTAGTGCTACAGTAGGCTATAGTTATGCAAAAATTCAGAAGAGTGATTAAACGAATTAAAAGCCGCCAAACAGGACCAGCTTATGACTTAATTTGAAAGGTGATAATGCACTGGTTTCACAAAGTGATATACCGGTAGCATGGGCGTCCGGAAGGAGAGGGCTGCAAAGGGGTGCAATTGCACCGCCCTGGAAAATTGTGGAGTTATGAAAAAAGTAAAATTACTTGTTTCTTTTGTCACAAAGCCTTGTTTTGCACCTCCCCCCTGGAAATTTTTTTCATTTCTTTCGTCACAAGACCCTGTTTTGCATCCCCTGGAAAAATTTCTGCGATGCCCATGACCTTAACGAATTAGTCAATGAACTCTGGAGACTGTTAGTTGATGCTGTGGGAAGCAATTAGTCACTGCAACTGACAGTACGGGAACGGTAGCACATCAATAGAGTTCCGCGGTGTATTGAGTGAAATGGCTAAAAGGTGGATCGAGAGAGATATGTCCTGTCTTAAGATAAATAGATTTTTAAAAGACTGTATATATGTCATTTGAAATGGCTCACCATTTCTTGTGGAATTTCAAACCATGTAGAATAAAATATATTGACAAGTCCAGAATCTTTTCAGGCAATAAAGATGGAAACACAAGAAAATGGGGTTTTAATTTGTTTCATCACTCCTATGAATTTCTGCATAGGTATAACCTACTGTAACAAATTAGTCTTTGTCTAGTATAATGTCAAACAGGGAATCAATTGTATACTATTTTTGTCATCTATTACCGTGAACCTGCAATGCAAATAACCAGTTATCTTAAGACACGGCTCATATCTCAATCAATTTTGCAACCGTTTGACAGAGAATAGATTTTTGAAAGACTGTGTTTAGTGTCATTTGAAATGTCTCTATTTTGGGGCATTTCTAATGTTCTAGATTAAAATTGAGACAGAATATATTGGCAATTCTTGAACGATTTGACGCAATGAAGATGGAAGCACAAGAAAATGTGGTTTTAAATCATTTCATCACTTCTCTGAATGTTTGCATATCTATAACCTACTGTAACAATAGTCCTTCCTTCCAAAGTTGTTGTCAAACAGGGAATCGATTTTATAATATTTTTGTCATCTATTAAACCTATGGTGCGCCATTATAATTATAATTATGATTATAAATAGTGAATAAAATAATAATAATTTATAGGATGGTGACGTTGAACAGGACAGTCTGATCGGTGGGGGCTTCATCCGAAGGGGGGTTGGCCAAACAGGAATTGTTTACGACTTAATTTAGAAGGTGATAATGAGTTGGCTTCACAAAGTGATGCAGCCAGTGAATTCCGGGGACTGTTGATGCTGTAGGAAACAACTTTTTAAAACACTGTGCACTGGGATGGGACATTGTCTGCAATGGAAACTGTTTTGGATTTGTAAAACGGGGGGAGGGTATCTTTCACTCTGAATGGGGGTATGACTCGGGTTGCAACCGTCCTTTATTTCAAAGGACAGTCCTTTAATGCACCTCTGAGTCCTTGTCCTTTATCGCTTTTATAAAGGACCATGGTTTGTTCTTTATTTCAAAAATCAAGTTAGTCATGAAACCACACATTTCAAATGAAATTTCCTTTTTTTGCTTGTCACCCCATTTCAGAAGGGAAATGACCATTTTTGCTTGACATCGTATTTCGGAAGGGAGATTACATTTATTTTTTGCTTGTCACCGCACCTCAGATGCAAGTTAACCCTTTTTTGCCTCGCACCGGGTGACACCAAGGTTTTTCCGCACCAGGTGTCCTTTATTGCAATTTGTCAAAGTTGGCAACCCTAGGTATGACATTAGCATTTTCCAGTTAGAGTGGTCTCATATTGTCAATTGTGGCCTTGGCTGTATTTAAGTGACCTTACTAATTAACACCCTGTCTACATAGGATTAGAAGGAAATGAGACTTTAAAATCCCAGAGAGTGGACTATAGATGACAAATAAAGAAATATTTCCATCCAAAGGACCCCATTCCCCGTGTAATGTAGTCCCAGTTCAACCTTCAATTACTCCGCCGCCCCCTCCCCAATTCCAGGGTTAATAATGGGGCACATGGAAGAATGGTGAGGGTAGGGAAGAAGGGATCGCAGGTGGGTGGTGGTGGGGTTGTAGCAGATGCCTGTGTCCATGGTGCCCTGCATGCTTGCTCTTAACTCTGTGGACATCGGGTGTAGCCTTGTTATTCTCGTCTCGTCTGCTTACGCTTGTCACTGGCCGGTCTTCTTTATTCTGAGCGCGCTTTTAGTCGTCTGCACCTAATTGACGTCAATTCCCCGCGGCTGACGTCACGACTTCGACGACGTGTCGTCACACGATCTGGTCACGTGATGTTCTCTATTGAATATTTGGATTTTTCGATGCAGAGTAAGGAGCATGGATTTTGGTGGGAGAGAGAGACAGAGACAGGCAGATACAGATACAGAGAGAGAGAGAGAGAAACATACAGTACTGCTCCAAAAATTGTGAACACTCATGGATTTCAAAGCAAAACGTATTTTTTCTACTGTATTTTTTCATTAACGATACTACCACTATTTTCGATTATTTATGTACAGAAGGCTATAAAGATATGCAAAAAATTCAGAAGAGTGTTGAAAAGTATTTTATCCACAATTTCTTGTGCCTCCATCTACATTGCATCAAACCATACTAGAATAATCAGTATACAAGAAACCAGCTATCTGAAGACCCCTCTTATCTCTCAATCGACTTTGTAGACATTTGACAGAGAATAGATTTCTGAAAGACTTTATAATGTTGATTGAAATAGTTGACCATTTTTGTGGCATTTTGAACACTCTAGAATAAAATTGAAGCAGAATATATTGATTATTCTAGTACGGTTTGATGCAATGTAGATGGGGACACAAGAAAATGTGGATATAATTCGTTTCTTCACTACTCTGAAATTTTTCATTTTTACAGCTTACTGTAGCAATAGTCATTCTGCAGCCAATGTCAATCAGGGTATCATTTTTAAATTTGTGTGGTCTGTAAAACCTGTGATACAAGAAACTAGCTATCTTAAGGCCCCTCTTATCTCTCGATCGACTTTGTAACCATTTGACAGAGAATTGTTTTCTGGAAGACTTTGTATAGTGTCGTTTGACAGCTCACTTTTTTTCGTGGCATTTGGAACGCTCTAGTATAAAACTGAGGCAGAATATATTGACTGTTCTAGTATGGTTTGATGCAATGAAGATGAAGAAACAAGAAAATGAGGATAAAATTCGTTTCAACACTCTTCTGAATTTTTGCATATCTATATCTTTCTGTGCATCAATCGTAGAATAGTATAATTAATGAAAAAATACAGTATTGGTGTTCTTGGTTGTGATTGCAATGTTTTAACAAGCCTTAAACTTCGTTTTGCTTCGAAATCCTCGTGTGCACAATTTTTTGAGCAGTACTGGAGAGAGAGAGAGAGAGAGACAGAGACAGAGACAGAGACAGAGACAGACAGACAGACAGACAGAGACAGCAAGAAATGAGCAGACATTATATAGATGATGGACAGACGAAGGGACAAAATGAGTTCTTGATTTGATGGAATGGAGGCGTCTGCTTATTATGAGCTGGAAACAAGTTTTTCATCTTCACTGAATTGTGTATTGATCAACTTTTCTCCCATTAGCCAAATGACCAACTGAAAATCCAAAATCTGCATTATCAGCGGATAACCAGGTGTGTCTAAGAGACTCGTGTTGACCTCTATTTCCAACCACAGTAAAACCATTCCTTTTCACAATATCTCTCGCAGCCATATGAATTGATTTTCGTGATTTTGTTCACCTGTTTGTAACAAGAACAGATTACTGGCTACTTCTCATTCACACTGGACAGATCCTACTGAACCACTCTAAACCCCGTTACTATTATTATTATTATTATTATTATTATTATTATTATTATTATTATTATTATTATTATTATTATTTCAGTATTATTTTTTCACAAGGGTGCCTGGGAGCATTATTATTATTATTATTATTATTATTATTATTATTTTTATTATTATTTATATTATTTATTTATTTTATTATTATTGTTATTATTATTATGGATCAATCAGAAGTCGCCCGGACATTCGCTTTGGCAAATACTTGGTGTGTGAGGCAAATATCTGGTGTGCAAATAGTTGCCTCTTGCAAAAGGCTATTCTGGACCTACCCCGATTAACAACAGAAGGATACTTTGTTTAACCCTTTCATTCCTGATTTAATTTTTTTAAAGAAAAACAATTTTCTTTTCTTAGTCAAAACTGAAGCAAATGGGATGCCTTTAGACAATTAAGCGTAGCGGAAATGCTCCACACCAACCTAACACCTCCGTCCAATCTCAATGTGAAAACAGCTTAATTATAAGCCTAATGTTGTACAGGGTGGTGCAAAAAACCGGACTATATTAAATGCAAACCTAAATGTGACTAGTCCAGGTTTTTTGCGCCACCCTGTATAATGCAGGAAATCGCTGTTAAGATTACAGGTTAGTGCCTGCCCATGAAGCACCAAATATAAAGGTGCTGTATCTGTGTAAGGCGCTGTTTTGTTGAACACCCATGCATAGGTCATGACCTTTGGTATTCTGTATTTACCGCTGGTTTACAATTGGTTAAAATGAGGTAAGAAATTTACAGTGTGACCAGAAATTGCAGAAAAAGACGTACAGTAAAACTTCTTTGTAACGTAATTAAGTCTTCTGAGTCTGTAACATTTAGTAGGCTACATTGTATCAGACATGGGCATTGGTTCATTTTTTTAACCCAATCCAATCCATCATGATTCAGACCCAACCCACGAAAGCATTAGGGTTACTTGACCCAACCCAACCTGCCATAGAACATTACAATTTCTTAAACCACGACGTATTTTCTAACCCAGTCCACCACAAACATGGAAATTTCTGACCCAACCCAACCATGAGTGGACCCAACCCATGTCCATGTCTGCGTTATATCCAAGGTACGTTAGGCTATATCCAATACCATCGAATACGGTAGCGCTTCACACGGGACCGTACAGTGCAGCACTTTATTAGCGAGTATACAGGTATACGTTATAACCGAGTCCATTGTAACAAGGTTCTACTGTATTTTGTAATTGATGGAATAGTGGTGAATTTATTTTGGGTGGACTGGCAGAACGATCAACTGGTTTTTGCAGGATAGGATTGGTGCAGGAGTGAAGTTTTTCAATTTGATTGCAAGATTCTTGGAATTCACCTCTTACATAAAGACACTACCCCAGGGCTCTAGTATTGCTACACACAGGATTCTGTGTTTAGCTCATAGGAGAAAGGTGTGGCAGGTAGGCCTACATAAGCTCAAGATGGGCCCACAAAGGGGAAAATTTTAAAAAATTACAAAACCAAATAATAATAATAATAATAATAATTTTGAACTTTGAATAAGGACCCAGAAATCATTTTTAGAGGGGCCTGGATTTTCTTTTGGCGGCCCTGCCTATAGAGGCGAGGGTGCCTACTGCCCTTATGTTTTATTTCCCTTGCCCAGGGGTAGCCGAATATAGCGCACTGGAATATTATTAATTTCGACGAGATAGGGTTCATTAACTTAAGGTGGCCGGCAGTCTTCAAAGGCCTTTCGGTCAAGATGAAAAGGTTGATTAGAAACGAGGATTATGCGGTGGACCAATCATAAAACCATTCCGTGCAATTTCTTCAAGGCGGCGCTCTCGTACACATGGCCTTCAGCATTAGCGTAACCAGGGTTCCGGAATAGAGGCCGGGGGCAGGCCGACAACATTTTCGAGTAAAAAGCCTACAAGCAAAAGAGGTCGTCAAGTTATTGATATTATAAAGGGTGGGGCGCACTACAACATTTTCGGCCCAAAAGTCTTGGGAGCAAAAAATGTGTCGTCTGAAGCCATTTTAAGTTAGGCGCATTCTCCTCCATCCAGTGGCGGCTCTAGGATTTGGCAAGTGGGAGAGGGGCGTTGGGGTGGCAACTTCTAATCATGGGGAGCCAACCATTTGTTGTTTAATGTATGTAGCATTAAGTATAGGGTCCCAACTGGGGACCACTGGGGGGGCCAGGCACTCAACAATAGGGGGCACTGGCCCCCCGGTGGAGCCGCCACTGCCTCCATCTGATACTAGGTCTACCCATCTCCCTCCCCCAACCAGTGTTTAATCTAGACCCCTGGACTCGAGGGGGAACTGAAAAAGCCGGGGGGAGGAAACTGACAAAGTCGGGGGAATTCTACTAGGGGCCGCTGTTAGTCCATGTAGTATTCCAAAATTTTCGGGGGGGATTTGAAATTTCCAGGGGGAAAGGGCAATTTTCCCTCCCGGAAACGGCCTAGATTAAACACTGCCCCCAACTAGGCCTACTCACCGGGTTTTGGACGAATATCACAACCGGTTTCAGTCCGAGTAGGAGGGGGGACGTGCTCCACTGGCACCGTGGCTACGCCAATGTTTTGTCGCATCGTGCTGCCTATCCCTCTCCCCTCCTCCACTTTTTCAACGGTTCTGCTGTGCAAATCCCACGACTGGTCTCAGCCAGGATAGGCGGGGGAGGGGGTGTGCCGTCCTGCCTGCTCCCCCGTGACCAGTGTTTAATCTAGGCCGTTTCCGGGGGAATTGCCTTTTTCCCCCCGGAAATTTCAAATTCCCCCGGAAATTTTGGAATACTACATGGACTAACAGCGGCCCCTAGCAGAATTCCTCCCGGCTTTGTCAGCCCCCCGGCTTTTTCAGTTTCTCCCCGGAGTCCAGGAGTCTAGATTTAACACTGTCCGTGACTACGCCAATGGCCTTCAAGCAGCGAGGACATCCTGGTCAATGCACCGGCATCCAATCGCCATGCAGCCGATCAATCTGCCCGATGTAGAGCATGTAGACGTCGACTCTACACTCTACAGCTATATCAGCTGCGTTAGAGAAAGAAAGAAAGACCAGAGATAGTGGAAATTCGCCAGCAGCTTATTTAGAATAAATCGTGCGCTAAATAAACCAGCGTTTCGCGCCTACGCCGAATTGTAGGCCTTATTATTGAGGGCAGTAACCCATAGAATTCAACATACACGTTTTTACGGTGATTGTGAATTTTTGTAGCGCCATCATTTTTGTCGCCTGGTAATTATTGCAGTAGGTCTATAGCTCTGTCATCGACCATCGATATGAGTGGCTCGAAGATGTTTGAAAATTTTCTTTTCAACTACAACATGACTTTCGTAAAATTTACAAAGGTAAGTAAGATCGTTGCCTCGATATATTTGTTTTGTGATCTGGATATGCTTGATGTTAGCAGTTAGCAACGGGTCGTTGTTCAATGAGTCTTGACCCATAGGATCCATACAATTTCTAAGGCAACAGGTTCAGTCAAGTATGTATGAAAGTTTAAGTTAAAGTTCAGTGACAAAGAAATATTTGCAATTTTTGCACACTCTATGGTATGACGTCACTCTTGCTCGTCATGTTGGTCAATGTTTTTGCTTGGTCTGTGTGTTTGTTCTTTGGTATTTTATAGTAAGGTAGTTATACACTTTTATGTTTTGATCAATACTCAATATTTGTTTTGACATGGCTTAACCCCTTAACTGGGTGCCCCGAGTAACGCTCGTCCATTTTACATTGAGTTACAAATAGTTGCCCAGTTAAGGGGTTAATGGTTTTGGAAAGGTTGACCAACATGCGGGTTCCTATTCCCTTAGGTCAACCCTTTTCTCTGTAATAATTCTTTTATGTACTGTGGCATTGATCAAATATGTTGTTACCAATGTATATGTTATCAATCTTTATCAAGCAGTGTCATTGTACAATAGAGACTGTTTAGATTAAATCAATCTTTTTTTCTGGTTTATAATACAATGTTGATTATATTAAAAAAAACTAGGCATTTGATTTCCATTGAACCATGGGTCATGGGTCCAGAGTTCAGTGGGTCAGTATGGGTCACGTTGAGTGACCAATTGCCATCTCTGTTCCATGCATTCCATGTTACTCCCATGAAGTTAGGCTTTTGGGAAAAGATCTTGCAAGGCATTTCCTCTTTAGATGTGAAATATGAAGCTAGTTCATGAGGCTTGTTTGTCCAGTTCTGTTTTGTTCACTGTTCACTGCTTATGCTTATCCAGGCAGGAAATAAAGTGGTAAATGATCCACAACTGTTCTTACTTATTAATAGCTGTCTGGTTTATACAAGGGACTATCTTACTAATTTGTACAGATATGATTTTTTTGATAGTATAGCACTCCTGGGCCAGGAAATTTATTACTAAATTTATTACTAAATTTATTACTAAATTTATTACTAAATTTACTAGACTATTCAAAAGTGTTAGCTGTGCATATCTGATATATCTTTCAGTTATTATAGTTAAGCATATCATTTTCACTTTATTGATTGGTTACAGGTAAAAAAAGCTTTTATAATTATTGAAGTTGTTCTTTTTATGCTGACATAAAGTTGTTAGCTTGCGTGTTATATGATCTGTGGCAAGCATAGCAAGCAGACATTCCTATATGCCTACTCAAAAGGCAAGGCTAGATTTTCAATGCTGTGCACAGTGTAATGTCTCTCCTTTTTAGCCATTTATATATTCCAATCTGTTTCACCGTTTGCTTATTAGTTTAAATAAATTCTTGCTTTGTGATTTCACGAATTGATTTTCCCATTATAGTGCGCGCGCGCGCGTGTGTGTGTGTGCTGCTGCTGCTGCTGATGATGATGGTTGGTTTTTGCTTACCTGTGTAGGTGGAGCAGATGAAACCCAAGTAGGTTTGAATTAGGATTTGATCGTTTGAAGAGTGCAGAAGATTAGTGGAGATGATTGCACAATGTACATTGGGTGGAGGGTTATTTGGGAATGATGATGATTTTCTGAACATTCCTGATGGTGTGATGTGGATTGTCAGGGAAGAATTTGTTTGAATTTTTCACA
The DNA here is from genome assembly GCA_018105865.1 of Metaphire vulgaris. Taxonomy (NCBI): domain Eukaryota; kingdom Metazoa; phylum Annelida; class Clitellata; order Crassiclitellata; family Megascolecidae; genus Metaphire; species Metaphire vulgaris. Next base: position 6,762,443 of record CM030870.1, on the reverse strand, counting down.
TTTATAGTGTAATAATTTTAATTTCTTTCATTTTAAGTAACAGTACTGATGGGCAGAAATTATATGGTAATTCCACAGGCACCACACTGGAGAGACAGACAGAGAGAGAGATAGAGAGAGAGCCAGACAAAAAGGGAGATAGACAGACAAAGACAGAGAGAGAGAGAGAGAGAGAGAGAGAGAGAGAGAGAGAGAGAGAGAGACAGACAGACAGAGAGAGAGAGAGAGAGAGAAAGAGAGAGAGAGAGAGAGAGAGAGAGAGAGAGAGAGAGAGAGAGAGAGAGAGAGAGAGAGAGAGAGAGAGAGAGAGTTGACAGTATCTTATGTCCTGAGTTACAAGATGCACTGTTGAAGATAATTGAGTGCGGCTGTAGTGTCCTCATGTGTCGTGGAATGCAGGCCCTTTGCATGATTAATTGCTCTGCCTTTTTTACACTTAGCACTGAAAATTTTGCTTTATTGCAACAGCTGTGCGGAAGACATAACCGTCCCTACAGAGCTTTCCGTGGGGTTCATGTTGCTTGACATGTCACCACCTCACTGGCGACATCTGTCTTTACCAGAGTAATTAAGTTGGTCTTCGGTGATGTCTGCTGCTGCTGCTGCTGCTGCTGCTGATGGTGATGATGATGACGTAGAATCAATGCAATGCTTAGATACTAACCTAGCCATTACTAGAAATTAATGCAGAGTTTTCATCTGGTAACATGGTAGTGTTGCTGTTTTTCTTAACGTTGCATCGCTTGTTTCATATATAGACAGATGAGTTCTAATCAGCATTTACCTGGAATTATACCTCATCCTGGTTTCATTATTCAGGTGAGCTCGGCCAGGATTTATTTAGTAGGGTAGGGCTAGGTTAGGGCAGTGGTTCTTAGCCTTTCTGTGATTACGGTACATACTTCCGAAACAAGTATAAGAGAGCAATATACAATTGTCAGCCTACAGTAGGTACCTTATATGAGGACAAAAGTTTATGCTGTGCAATGTATTGAATAATTATAAACTGCAACGTAATTCTGCACAGATTGTACACAAGCCGGAAAGTGGAATTTATCGTTTACAATTTCTAATTTATTACAGACATTTCTAAAGTATCTGAACAGTGTACATTGTGGTAAAAGTCTTTAACTGGGGATCCCGGATATATCCGTCCATTTTACATTGAGTTACAGTTAAATACACGGTTAAAGGGTTAAAGCAGGCTTTAATTCCGGATCATTCTGTGTACCCCCACAACGTCCCTCAAGTACCCCCAATGGGTAAAAGTTCCCTCCCCCCACCAGTTAAGAACCACTGGGTTAGGGTTACCCATGGAAGCCTAGGTTTCATGGGTTACCATAACACAGTGGTTCTCGCACAGGATGGACCCTACTGAATCATTTTAGACCTTGTTATTATTAGTATAGTAAAGATTTTGGTTTTGGACATCATTTTTTGAATTAATTTCACTAGTATCAGTTTTAATATGACAGTTTTTGTTTACGGTAATTAGTAAGTATAATATGTTTTTTAATTTAAATATTTATAAACCAATGGTCTTCTCAGTGTGCCCCAAGCACGAACCTCCTTGTTCCTGAAGTGAGGTTTTGAATCAGTTGGCCCTATCCTTTGGAATGCTCTTGACGCCAGTATGTGTGGCTTAGCAACTCCTAATTCTATGGCCCTCTTTTTGAAACAACTTAAAACTTATCTCTTTGTCAATATACAGTAATTTGCTGTGGGAGCGCTTCAGAGTGATTTTTCAGAAGAGGCGCTATACAAATATTTTGTTACATTACATTACAATACATTACATTACATTTTATGTGATTCATGTATTTACAGTATATCATTTCTGATCATTTTCTGATATTTCTGAGTTGAACAGATGCATATATTGCATTGCACTGAATTTGGTTTTATCCTGCATTGCCATAAAGGCTTGTGGAGTTTTGGAAATAGGCTTTGAATGTCAACTAATGAAGTTAAATATTGCTGTGGGATTGCCGTATTCTTGGCAATTCTTGACTTGTTTTTGCAATCTTCTTTGGTCAGTGTGCACTGTGCATGTGTGTTTTCAATGTGGATGGGATGAAATATATGTGATACTTTTGTTTTGTGACATATCAGTGATTTTGTCCATGTCTGGGTTATGTTGCGTGCTTTGTCATTTGGAATTTTCATGGTTGCATTGGAAGTGAATACATGACTTGTTCTGGGTTTGGTGCTCTCTTTGTCTGTCCTTTTGTCTCGCTCTGTCTATCTCCAGCATATACTGATACCGTTAACTATCATTCGCTGTGTCAGTCTCAATCTTGAAACTTTTGTATCACTGTTTCATACTAGGCTTGTTTTCCATATTTAAAGGCCTTTTTGGAAGAGCTGATTTGGGTCCCAAATGATGATATTTTTGCAAGGAAATTTGTGGCATGCTCTGATAAATTGAGGCCTACGTCTTTTTAAAGACATTTTTAGGTAGCCTGACAGCACAAGATAGTGGGCTAATTGTAAATTAAAAGCTGTCTGGATTTGGTATTTTGGGGTTTCCAATTTAAACCAAATCAGGTGAAATGTTTTATGAAGATGATGTTGAATTTTCTAGATAAGTACTGGTATACATTGTACGGTTGATATGAATTTAATAGATTTTCCTTCTCTTTATGTTTGATTTTATGGAGGTGATGATGATGATGATGATGATGATGATGATGATGATGATGATGGTGATGATGGTGGTGGTGGTGGTGGTGGTGGTGGTGGTGGTGGTTATTCCAGCAATTTATCAAGTAAATCTGTGGACCATATGAATGGTGATTCTGATAAGAGGTGTGTGTGTGTGTGTGTGTGAGAGAGAGAGTGGTAAGTGAATGCTTATAATAGCATGGAAGTGGACATGCAATTCTGCCAATTGCTTGAAGGGCAAATATGCTTTGTGCTTTTGCTTTGGCATTGAATAAGACAGATGATTGGCATGTGAAGCAAGAACCAAGCAGATTCAGTATCAGTATTGAGCAGTAGATAAGTATGGAGAAGTTAGACGACTTTTGTCAAACCATTGATTTGAATAAACACTTGATGTATTATGACTCTGTGTTAGTCAAATATGAGACAGTTTAATCTTCTGGCCTGTGCCTAAAACGAATGAAGGTATCTTTGTAGAGAGGGTAGATAGAAATCATTAAAATCAGTGTTTTAAGGATGAGCAGACCAGTGTCACAAATGGATGACTGTGTGAAAAAGTATCCCCTTGGAACTGTGAACAAGACTTCTGAACAGATGCTGGTGGTTTTAGTATTGTTACATTCTTTCAGTTGTAATATGATGCGTGTCAATATATCCATATGGTAGTTTAGCAAATTTCAGGCGATAACACCATATGCAATCACTACTAGCAGGGGCGGTTCCACGTTGGGGATGACTGGGGATGCATCCCCCACCAAGCTTTTTTTGTTTGTCAGTGTTTTTTTTTTTTTGGGGTTACTGGTAAAGGTTATTATTTGTGTGCAAAACAGAACAGAGCTGATTGCCTTATTTTGCTTGTCAGCCTGGGCAAAACACTGTTAATGAACTTTTTTGCTTGTCAACCATTTTCTGGATTTAATTTCATCCCCCCACCAAATTCCTAGAAATTCATTGCATCCTCCCGCCCGCCAACTTCCTAAAAATTCATTGCATCCCCTACCAAGAATTTTTGGAACCGCCACTGATTACTACAATATATCAACCTGGGAACCCAGATTGAATTTGTGGAATTTTATTAGAAGGTATCCATTCTTGAATTTGGCATGGCTTGACTTGTTTATAATTTTTTTCAAATTAAGATCTTTGGTCATTTTGTATGCATTCACTATTCAACGTCCGCAGAACAATCACCTTTCTGTTTTGTTTAACCGGCAGCTTTGACAGATGGCCAGCCTTAGCCTCTCCTAATACCTTGTAAATATTTAATGGCTGGCATTATAGGATTTTTTCCTGCAGCTAGACGTTGGATCTTGTGACAAATTCCGCATACCGGTATATGCTTCTAAGAGTATCGTACACTGCCGAATGCAGTTTTGGCTTGCGTGGGATGTTTTCCGTACAGTTTTGCCATTAATATTGGTGGCAACGAATGGCGTTGTTGACTTGCTGAGCAGACATATTCTGAGGGACATTTTGAATGAAATGCTTTTGTTTTGTCCGTGGGATTTTATGTCCCATCATCCCGTGATGCTCCACTGTAATCCTGCTACCGTGTAAGCTCTCTGCTTGGAATTGACATGTCGTGCAGTTTCAAAGCTAATCTCTGCAGAGAGAGAGAGAGAGAGAGAGAGAGAGACAGAGACAGGAGAGACAGAGACAGAGACAGAGACAGAGAGAGAGAGAGAGAGAGAGAGACAGAGAGTGAGACAGAGAGAGAGACAGACAGAGACAGACAGAGAGAGACAGAGACAGACAGACAGAGAGACAGACAGAGAGAGAGACAGACAGACAGAGAGAGAGTGGATAATCTGATCATGGGACAAGTAATTTGTCCACTGACCGTTTGGCGTTTGCTACTGCTGTTTAATATTTCATGCATTGGACATTTACGTGTGTCTTTTTTTCATGTTCAGTTAAGTTCTGTACTGGATGTAATGTAGCCTGGCTTGCATAGACTAGAACTTCATCATCATCATCATCATCATCATCGGACTTCTATAGGGCCATTTTAATAATGTCCTTGCCATCAGACGATGGTTGCCTGATTCGTACTTTGCGGTTGATATTAAGCGGCTGTACTTTATATGTATATGTACTGAATGACAAAACATGCTTTATTTTAATTTGCATTTTTATTTTATGCTATAAGTTAATTTTCTGTAATAGAACCAGTTTGTTTATTGTAAGGCTATTTTAAGGGATCTTGGGTGACCTACTGGTAACAGCTTTAGCATGATTTTTGTATGCCATAAAACCACAGCACTTTCAAATCAAGAGTACTGGTAAATTTACGTCTCTCTGTTTCTGTGTTCCTTCTTAGTCTGTCTTATTGCCTTTCCTTTCATTTTCACTGGTTCAAAATATTGAATCATGTTTTACAGTTGTGAGCTGCCCTAGTAGATCTTGATACAATATAAAGCCATAATAAGTTCCTGATTATCATCATTACCACTACTACTACTGCTGCTACTACTACTACTACTACTACTACTACTACTACTACTACTACTACTACTACTACTACTACTACTATGGGCTCATCCACAAATGACATAATGCGTCTGGGGGAGAGGGGGGTTCCTCAAATGTGACGTAGCACAGCACAAAATTTTTAAGTGATGACCTTTTTTCTTTTATTGCTTGTCAGGGTATTTGGAGAAGGAAAATTACAAGGATGACCTTTTTCGCTGGTCAGTACATTTGGAGAGGGAAAAATAGAAGGATGCATTACTTTTTTTGCTTGTCAAGACTTTTCAGAAGATGAAAAGGGGGTCGGCCCATTGTTACGTCAGATTTTAGGCGGGTCTGACTTTGTTACATTGCGTTATGTAGGGGGTCAAAAAGTGCCAAAATCGCATTACATCATTTATGGACGACCCATACTACTACTATTACTACTACTACTACATGTACTACTACTACCACCACCACCACTACTACTACTTGGCCTACTACTACCATGACTACCCCTACCAGTATTACTACTACTAATATTACTACTGTACTATTACTTTTAATTCTACTAGCACTATTACTTCTACTAGTACTAGTACTACTACTTCTGCTTCTGCTACCATTACTACTACTAATGCTAATACTATTATTACTGTTATTGATATTGTTGTTGTTATACAGACTTTTCTCGTTACTGTGGCAGTTAAAAGCTCTATTGTTTTTAGGGCATTTGTGTGCTTTCCATTGAAACCAATTAATTATCGGTTCAGTTTTCTGGATTCTGCGATTGAACGGATCGCCTGTGCGTTTCTTTTTCAGTCTCTGATCGTGCGCGACAAAGTCCGCGAATACCTCGAGAAAGATCCGGCGTATCGATCGGACGATGACATCGGCGTCCTGCTCGAGTTCATGCAACATATGCCGGTGGGTTCGACGGTTGCCATGGTTACTTGTCGTGGTGGCATTGCTGCTTGAAGTTGTTGCTCTTGTTGTCGTTGTCTGTGCAGTGTTGCTGTTGCCTTGGTGACGAGCTCATTAGATAATGGGGCTTCGGTGTTTGGGGTATTTTGCTGCGTGGCATTTTGTGTTCCATTTGTTGTTGTTGCAGCTATTTGATCCTCCGATGCCTAGGAAGTAAATTGTAGTTTTTATTTATTTATAAATCAATGATATTCTGCTCTCTTCTTGATTGCTCGTTGCTGGGAATCTGTTAGTATAAGCTGATTTGTTGATTTGGAGGGAACAAGTAAACATACCATAAGCCCTTGCAATTTATAGATTAGACTGTCATGCAAGGTTGAAGAAAACCAGGATGAGTTACCGGTGCATGGACAATTACAATGAGAAAAACAGAAACAGGTACCTGGTAGATGGATGGATGGATGGATGGATGGATGGATAGGAGAGAGAGACAGAGACAGAGAGAGACAGACAGACAGAGAGACAGAGACAGACAGAGAGAGACAGACAGAGACAGACAGACAGAGATGGGGAGAGAGGGTAGCATTAATGTGAGACAGGCACACAAGCACACTTACATTTGGGCAACAAGAATGGCAGAAAATAGACATAGAAGACAATAGAGATTAGATTTTAAAAACCTGCGAAAAAGAAACAGAAAGAATTAGGTGCAAAGAAAGAACGACAGACAGACAGACAAAGAGAAGGAGAGAGCAACATAAATGACTAAAAAATTCTGAGGTGATCGGCATATGACAGAGAGCACACCATTTAGCATTAGGCTCTGCTGGTTGGCAGCAGTGGAATTGCCAAATGGAGTTTTGTCACTGGCCTTAGATTCTGCAATGTGCCCTTTTGTCAAACGCATCCAGTTCTATTATATTTATGTCCGGCGTTACGCTGGTCCCAGGTTATGGGCTGTGAGTGTTTGGCAAGGCACTTGTGACCTGTGCTGACTGATGGGTGGGTGGGGGACCCATTCCCGTTTGAGAGGGTACGGTCTGGATACGGAGTGGTCTGTCTAAGTGTTCCACAACATAGGGCCATAAGTATGGAGTTTGCGTATATATATATATATATATATATATATATATATATATATATATATATATATATCATATATATCGTGCATGGAAATGGAAATAGTAAGGAATTTAAAAGTTGCATTGAGTTGTGCAGTTCATCGATAGACTGGTTCTCTTTGCTAGGAAATAGCTGGTTCCATGTCAACTTAGGGATATGAACGGAAAATTATACACATAAGCGACGACTATCAGATGCTGTTGATGATGATGATGATGATGATGATTATGATGATTATGATGATGATGATGATGATGATGATGATGATGATGATGATTGTGGTGGTGATAATTTATTTTATAATTTATAATAATATCAATAGTCCTACTACTACTACTACTACTACTACTACTACTACTACTACTACTACTACTATGCTACTACTACTACTATTACTACTACTACTACTACTATACTACTACTACTACTACTACTACTACTACTACTACTACTAATAATAATAATAATAATGACAACGGTTCAGAGTGGATCAGTAGGTTCTGCCCTGTGTGAGAACCTCTATTGATTGTGTTTTATTCCTTTCCTTACCTTTATTTATTTGTTTATTGGTTTAATTTCCGTATGTCAGGCATTTAGCAACATGACTTTGTCGATGAGACGCGAGCTCTGTGCCGTGATGGTGTTCGCGGTCGTCGAGAAAGCCGAGACGGTGATCCTGAACGACGGCGAACTGCTTGACACATGGTCGGTCATTCTGAACGGACACGTCGAGGTTTCGAAACCGGATGGAACATTTGAGCACCTACACATGGGTGATAGGTCAGTATCCAGTAGGTTTACCGGTACCAATTTAGAAATGGTAAAGGTAGAATCTATAAGAACAGCTCGACTTGTAGATGCAAAGACAAGAAGACAAATAAGGAGAATGCAGGAACAAACCTACTATGAAGTACAAGAGGGCAAAGACCCTGCCAAACCACTCTAAACCTTGTTGTTATTACTATTATTGTTATTGTTATTATTATTGTTATTATTAACTAATAAATAATAATCATATTTTCAGAATGAAAATACTTAGCAGAACTAGTAACATCTTTTGAGGTGTTTATATATTACATATTTAGCAAATATTCTATCTCCTCTTTCATTAAAGGACACTGCCAATGTTGGAATTTAACTGCAGTTTCTGGCAAAATTAACATCTATTTTTACAGATAACCAATACATGTATTGCGGGAAGATGCCAGATTGGTAGCATGCCAAAGCAAAGCTCTTAAGGTAGACTCGACCCTCACTTGCTAGAGGGTAAAATGAGAGGCAGCATTAAGTTACGAAGGTAAAACTCCGGTCTAGAGGAAGCAATGGCAAACCACTCTGGATTACCAGTAATGGTGCAAGCCACCTTTCGTCAGAAACCAGAGATCAAAGCTTGAAATCTAGTGTGGGAACCTTTACCTGTTTGATCCACCTGTATTTCATAACAGGTTTTGTTGCTTTAGCTTTGGAGTTACCCCGACACTGGAAAACCAGTTCCACTGCGGTACAATGCGAACAAAGGCCGATGACTGCCAGTTTGTCTGCGTTGCTCATACTGTATACCATCAGATATTTCACAAGGTACTGTACTTTTGCAATTATGCTTGAAACTAAAGCTTTGAACTACAATGAGAAAAACATGAATTGAGATAAAAATTTAGCAGTCGACATGCTGCATACAAAGACATTTGGACTTATTTCTGAACATCAGAATATTGAATGGCTCTCAGCTGATGGGAATTTGGTTGTTATTGTATTAAGTGGGAAGAAAGTATGGTGCGTGTGGAGGAAAACGGAGAAGTTGTTCTGGTAATGGAAAAGAAGAAACTGGAAGATGGTCACATGGGACAGATACTGCTTCGAGTGAGTATCTGTCATTTGGACTTATTTCTAAATGATTGAATGAATATTGTGTTTCTTCTGTCTATGAGAATTTGATTTTATAATCTTATTGGAAAAAAGTGGGAAGCGTGTATTGCATGTGCAGTTCAACATATTTCAATGTTGTGAATTGCCCAATGCAAAATAAATTATTATTATTATTATTATTATTATTATTATTAGTGAACTTCTATAGTGCCATTTTATTAATGCACTTGGTTCCTCCATAGTTGAATTGATTGTAATCCCCAGGGCGCGATTTGCAGGTGGGCAGTTCAACATATTTCAATGTTGCCAAACTGCATCCCCTAATGCTACAAAATAAATTATTATTATTATTAAACTTCTATAACGCCATTCTAGTAATCCTCCCCAAGCTCGGCATATTCCCCCCACTGCTCCAGGTCACAAATCCATTGTAATCCCTCATTGTGAAATCCAATATGGCATGACCTAGAGAGTTCTGAATTGTTGAAGACGTTGAAGAGAAGATTTAGACATGCGTGCAATGAGGAAGAGAGTTACAGTAGTCCAGGCGACTGGATACATTCAAAGTTTCTTATTATTGAAAGTGGAATTTGCTTCTTGTTTTTTTCAGGCATCGACCGAAAAATTGTTGCAGCATTTGATTGATGACGATGACGATGCAGATAGAACGTTTGTAGAAGACTTCTTACTTACTTATCGAACATTCCTTCGATCACCGTCAGAACTCACCGATCGATTGGTGAATTGGTTTCATGATCCAGTTTTAAGAGAGAAGGTATTTGGATCGGATCTGAATATTTATCTCTAATCATTTCATACTTATAATTTACGTATTTACGTAGACCTGTTAATCTGATCATAGCGATTTAATTTTGTTTAAAGTGTTCGCGCAGTCTTTTAGACAAGTTACCACTATAATCTTGACGTTCTCTTACTTACTTACTTACTTACTTACTTACTATAATTACCTCAACGGTTTCAGCATTATTACTAATTGATCAGGTACAGCCTCTCAAAAGTCCAGCCTCATGTCCCCGTCCTGGGAGGTGGGCAACATCCAGGCAGAAGATTGCTTGACAGGGTGAAGTATGATGATGATGATGATGATGATGATGATGATGATGATGATGATGATGATGATGATGATGATGATGATGATGATGAATTCTCCCTGGCTTTGTCAGTTCCCCCTTCCCCGGCTTTGTCAGTCTCTCTCCTCCCCCCCCCAGAGTCCAGGAGTCTAGATTAAACACTGGTGATGGAGATTTGTTGGACACTCAAGTTGATAAGCAAAGTGAAACTGCTGTTTTAAGGTTGTGAAAATTGTTCTGACATGGACCACGAACCACTTTTTGGATTTTGACACGGATTTCGCATTGTCAGATTTCTTAGAAAAATTCGAAGTTCTGTTGGAAGCTCACGTAAGTTGGTTCTTTTGGTGCATTTTGAACTGCATTCACATTTTCTAGCATTGACTGGTTATGTTGTTAAAGAATGTAAAATATGACACCCAATTTTGAGCGGTTACAATGTGTCAAATGGAATATTTAAATTCTTTTGGCATTTGAGACTTTTGAGGGTGGGACGGAGAGAGAGAGAGGGGGAGAGGATGGGAGCTAGGGAGGGCATTATGTTATTCCAATGTCCCCATTAGTTATAAATACTGCACCAATAAATGTTCATAGTTCATAGTATATTTTGCATTATTTTTGATGATATTTATGAGCTTGTTTCTGTAATTTATACATTGCCTTTTCCATTTTGTATCCATGGTAACGGAATTATTGTTATCAACTAATAGCCAAACCACAGCCTACAATTTGAAGCGCATCCGATCTGTCACTGATTTTCATTTTATCAGATCGGAGCGACTGGCAATGACCAGGGCAGTTCGTCCTAAGCCCGAGCTATCGTGGGCCATCAGAGCGATTCTGAAAAATGCTGAACCCAAGAGAGCTCCCAGTGAAGTGGTTTTGAATATGATGGGAGACAGAGAAACATTGCTTTGAATAGAAGGAAGACTATAGTACTGTATGCCACACAAATCAGAGATCAATCAATACAAAATGGTTTTGTATATGCAGCACAATTGAGCTCCTGCTTTCAACATTGATGAGTGTTTTGCATGTTTGTGTGTGTGTGTGTGTTTGTGTGTGTGTGTGTGCCTGCTTAGTAGATAAAGTGGTGCGTCAACTTGTGCTGTGTGTTAGAATTAAGGGTTAGGGTTAGGCTCTGGTCTGATTTGCTGCATTCATGCCCGGTGACGTAGCCAAGCCAGAGTTCCGAAATGGGGGCAAGTCAACATTTTAGCTAAAAATTTTATGTTTTGGGCAAGCAAAGAAAGCTGGTCATGAGGGATTAGTCTCTTTGATATTGCTACATACTCCAATGCCAGGAGTGCCTCTGAGTAGAAATATAAGAGGCACTATACAAATGCTACATTACTTTACATTATTTACCCCTCCATTTCTCAATGGTCTTGTGCAAATTCCACGACCGGTCCTAGCCAGAATAGGGGGCTGGCCCTCCTGTGACACCCCATGACTACGTCAGTGTTTGTGCCAACTGATCATTTATGTCTGATTTTTTACGAAGTCATGCATTTACCATTTGAGCCGAGAGAAATTCCACGCCCCTGTGCAGATCAAGTGTGAAAACCTGGTGATGGCCCTTTTTTTTGCTTGTCACGGGCGGCTGTGCAGAGTGCAGATCAAGTGTGAAAATCTGGTGATGTATGTATGTATTAGGGATGTGTATATATAATTTTATATGTATGTATGTGTATATATATACACATACATACATATACATAGCGGTATATATATAAAATGCTTCGGGTCAATCACGGGTACAGCTTGACGGGTACGGGTATTAGCCACACACGGGTATATGTGTTTCTGAACAGTTATATTTTCATTTCTCACTACTATAACAAATTAGCAATGCAATAATAGAAAAATAATATTGAGAAAAGTGTATTAGTATAACTTGTACATCGCGTTCAGTTTGTCAGACAGCATGCATTTTATATACTGAAAACATAAAGGAAATACAGATGACGTAATCTGACATCTTCAGTAATAAATCTATAATGGCGTCCTCTGACTCCTCCAAGGACTCTTTGACCGAGAAAGTTCTTCTGGTAAAGTTTTGTGGTTTAATTTGAGCTATAATGCCTGCAAATAGATAAATGATATCTACTAAATATTTTAAACAAGCCCATTCATGTTGTTAGGCTAGCTGTTTGATCATGAGTAAGTTGATCTGTCCTAATCTAAACATCGTGCTATTTACAATGAATAGTTATATAATTTCGTAGCCCCAATTTCACTGTTGCCTCTCTATAGTCTCTAGGTTGATCGGGTTCACGGGTCCATGTACAGGTCCTTTAGTACTTGTACGGTGGAATGCAGAGCGGGTACGGGTCCAAAATTCCAAATCAAAAACTTCAAATTCCAACCAAGGCGGGACAAGCGGTACGTGACCAAGTATGTTTCTCTGACGGGTACGGGTCGGGTAGGGTATAGTTTCGGGTATGTAGTAGGGTAGTTATTATATTTTTGTTTCTCAATAGGGTATGCATTTTTGCTGTAGTTGGCACAGTTCTAGTATAGTTATGTATATGTTGTATATAGAATTTTATATGTATGTGTGTGCCCTTGTGTGTATATATATATATATATATATATATATATATATATATATATATATATATATATATATATATATAAAATTCCCTTCAACCCAATCACCTTCCGAGTCCTTGAACTAAACACTGATTAGCCTTACACACAATTTCTATATGTCTCTGAACAATTTTGTCATAAGTCCCTTGGGAACAAAGTGTGTGTATGTGTATATATGGTGATGATATGGTGTATATATATAATATTCCATTTACAGGCCAAAGGAGATAAATGTGAATTGATGTCAGTGTCATCCCCTCCTAAACCCCAAATGACGGGCCTGCTTTTGAGGCACATAAATTATGAAAATTGTGAGTCAGTTGCCCAAATAAATGGCTGTGTCGATGACGTCATGCTTGTGAGTTTTGCCCATCGGTTGTTGTCGTTGTTTCTTATCAACAGAAGTTGAACGACCATCTCGCAACGCTCCATTCTGTTTATTCTGCCCGAATCGGACATCCTCGACTTCGTTTTTCGCGGGTTGATCGCCTATTTCTCGGTAAAGTCAATAAAATCGGTGGAATGGAGAGGAGTGGATGGTGTTTTTTTAAAGGTAGAGAAAGGTTAAAAGGATAAAGTGAGGCGGGACTCAAGCGCGGTGACCAAGTATGTTTCTCTGAATTTGGCGATGTCCTTCTCTCCATAGTTTCTATGTAGTTCACTTGTTATTATACGATTGTTTCTCAATTTTGTGTCATTTTTTAAAGGAGTTGGAAGTTGTTGGCTAGTTACGTTCAGTGTTTGATCTAGGCCGTTTCCGGGGAAATTGATTTTCCTGCAGAAATTTTCAATTCCTCCCGCTATTTTCAGAATACTACATGGACTAACAGCAACTTTGAGCAGATTTCCCCAGCTTTGTCAGTTCCCCCCCGGAGTCCAGGAGTCTAGATTAAACACTGATTACGTTTGGCTTAAACCGCTAAAGCTTCTCAATTCACGATATCTGTAAATTAAGTATTACTGGAAATGGTATGCTTTAAAATGCCTACTTCCTATTTATTTCAATTCCTATGGCAATTGATATAAATAGCAATATTGATATAAGTGCCAAAAGAGATAAATGTGAATTGATGTCAGTGTCAATTGTTATTAAAGCCAAATGACATCAGTGCCTTCGGCTTTGATATCAGTGCCAATTGATATGAGTGCAAATTGATTGTGATTGCTCAGAAAGACATTTTTACATAAATAATTTGACTCTGTTTCTAGTGGCGGTTCCACGTGGGGGGATGAGTGGTGATGCACCCCCCACCGGACTTCCAGACTTGCTTTTTTTGCTTGTGAAACCTATTTTTGGGTAAAAGTCTAGTAAAACTACGGGGAAAAGACAGTGGATGACCTTTTTTGTAAAAGTGTAGTAAAATTATGGATAAAATTCCTTTTTTCTGCAAAGTTTATTGATTTTTCCTTCTATCCCCCCCCACAAAGAAATCCTGGAACCGCCACTGTCTATTTCTGTTCTTGCACCATGCTTGCATTAAGATTATAATTATTCTACGTAAGCGTATGCTTGTATTCTGTGTTATTAATTATGAGAATGAGATTGTCCTGCAGAAATATAGCAGCGATCATTTGCTATTGATTCAGATCATCGAAACAAACAATTGCAACTTTGAGCACATTTCCTGTGATTATTATTAGCGAAATATTATTATTATTACTCATCTTGAGACAAACCGTCATGATCTAATTTGCACCGTATGCAGCTTCTCGTTTTAACATCTTTGGTAACTGTAGTGTTAGGGTGCAATGCCTTATCAATGTCATTTGCTCTTAGTATTGTTACTGCTACAGTGCTATCGTTCATTTTTACTTTGCCAATCTTTCTCCAGATATGAAATTGATGATGATGATGATCAATATGTCAATATGTCAACTTATATAGAGCTTATTTAAAGTCATTCCTTCTTTCTGCTTCTTTAAAAACTTAACGAGATCTTAAAAATAAGTGAAAGTGATGATAAGTGAAACAAATGATGATGATGATGATATTGATGATGAACACAATGATTTGATGATGATGATGATGATGATGATGATGTTGATAGGGTTTAGAGTGGTTCAGTTGCGTCTCCCCTGTGTGAGAACCAGTGTTCCACCCATCCATTCATTCACATTATGGCCTTGCTGTGTAATCTCATTCTTTGCCCTCTTGCAGGTTTGTTCCTGTATTCTCCTTCTTTGTCCTCTTGTTTTTGCTCATCTTACAACTGGCATTAAACTTTCATTCACAAAAATGCAGCCCAGAATTCAGTTACTGTAGACAAATTTTACAATACTTTATTCTACAAGTCTAAAAGTAAATGCAAGACCAAATGTTCCTATAGTAACTGACCAGAGGTATGGAAGATCCATTTACCAATAGTGTGAAAGATTGACAAAATTCACTAACCATCCAGTACTATAGGCCACTACATTCAAAGACTGACAAAAGTGGTTCTCATACATGCTAAACCCTCCTGAACTTATAAAACTCTTATTATTGTTATTATTATTATTATTATAGCTCATTATTATTATTATTATTATTATTATTATTATTTGAGACAAACACTGATGACTAACATCAAGTTAAGACAAACAAATTTGTTGGGCACATGATGAGGAATGTCTGTTAGAGAACTTGGCAGTTACAGGCATGGTGGAGGGCAAAAGATCAAGAGGAAAATAAAGATTAAAATATACAGACAGAATGAGAGAGGAAATGGGGATGGAAAATAACATCAAACTCCTGAGGAGCACTGGAGATCAAGGAAAGTGGAAGTCCATGGCCGCCGACGCAGCAATGCATGGCACCTAAAAGAAGAAGATTATTATTATTATTATTATTATTATTATTATTATTATTATTATTATTATATTTTAAAAGCATTTATTTTCTGTTATTCTATGTTGGATTGCTCTTTAGTATGTCGACAGCTGCTCCAATCTCCATACGGGTCTCCTCTGCATTCAGAATCCACCGCGTCGGAGCACCACAGGTCCAGGTGTGTCAGTGCCGATCCTGACAGTCGCACGGCTGCCATCAGTTCTCCATCGAAGACTTTCCACCATGGCAGCAACAGCAGCAGCAGCAGCAGGGTCAAGGAAAAAGTTTCATCGTCGTCATCGTCATCATCATCGCCCGCACAGCTGTCCAAATTTCGCAAGGCATTTTTCCGATTGACCCAGCTTCAAAGGGCAGACAGCAGGTTTGGCCAAGGTCTACTTCTTCTCTAGGCAACCATCGACTGATGCCAAATGCATTGCTAGAATGGCGCTATAGAAGTTCACTAATACAAGCCTACAAAATGTGTAAATGATAGCAAAACTTTGCAGTATACAATGTTACAATGTCATAAATGCCTCATTCGGTTACTGTATAACTGTCACAATATTTAATCTACAGTCTAATAGCTATACAAGACCAATCTAGTTCTAATATCTATAGAAATATGCAGGTTTGACTTGTGGAAGAATATTAGAAATGATATTTGATTTCCATACCGGTTAAGATAATGATCACAGAGGTTTATAGACATATAACTTTTGTATTCATGTAGTTAGTGATATCCCTTGAAGCCCTTACATCTTTGAAGAAACAAGATCTTTTGAACTCAATTATATTTCCACTTCTCCAACACACATGTCCTTTGGGTTACAGAGTATATACGGTATGCTTTCCTGTTTTTTTGCCATCCTTAGACGCCAAGTAATTGAGTTTTTCCGAACTGGAATCAGAACCAGTCGTTTGAGTCGAGGGTTTTGTTATTTACATCCACCAGGGGACCATTCTTGCTCCACAAGGGTCCATAAATTCTGAATGCTAATCTTTGTTTTCTCTCTCAGATAGTTGCAAAAAGCCGCAAAACTTGAAACCTAAAAACAATTCAATGTCTTCGTTTCTTTAGAAACTCCTATGAATTCTATTTTTTCCTCGAGCAGTTGGGCTTTTTCCAGTTGATTGGAAAATATTTTTATGATCATTTCCAGCGACTTGCAGCTAAGCCACGAACTCCCATTCAGTCATCCATGTAGCAGGAAAGGTTCCTCATTGTCAGACAATTTGGGATTGGTTCATCCGCTGAGTTCAAGCGATCCAGATTTGGCGTCGAGCATGCGGTGTCTCGAGAGGCACGCCGACTATCCCGATCATGTCATCCGAGTCTATCGATCCGATCAATCATTTCGATATCTGCCCATTCATAAAGTGAGCATCATTATCAGTTGAATTATAACATAGAAATTACTTTGTCATAGGATTTTCACTTTGTTATGTTGTTGTTGTTGTTGTTGTTGTTGTTGTTGTTGTTGTTGTTGTTTGGAGTGGTTCAGTGGGATCTGTCATGTGTGAGGACCACTATTTTTTGTGTTTTCTCAATCTTTGTCTACTTATCCTTGAGTCTACAATTAGCAACAAATTTTGTGGTGTACAATGTTATTATTATTATTACTTTATTATTATTATTATTATTATTATTATTATTATTATTATTATTATTATTATTATTATCATCATCATCATCATCAGTAGTAGTAGTAGTAGTAGTAGTAGTAGTAGTAGTAGTAGTAGTAGTAGTAGTAGTAGTACTGTAGTAGTAGTAGTATTAGTACTAGTTGTAGTAGTAGTAGTAGTTGTAGTTTTAGTAGTAGTTGTAGTTGTAGTAGTAGTAGTACCTAGTAGTAGTAGTATATTATTATTACCTGTTTGTTAATGCATGTTAAGTCATTCATAAGATTAAGATGAAGAATCACCAAGTGTGGACCAATTTGGGGTGACCAATTTCAACACAATTTGTGTAAGGTTGCGATGCAGTGGCTAGGGCTATTCAGACCCGCTGCCCTCAGAATGCATGGCAGGAAACCTACTGCTACTCCAGTGCTCCCCCCCGATATCTATCTAGAATAAATATTTTCATTTGTAAGTGAACATTTTAGTGTGAAATTGATTATGATTCGACACCTTTGAGCATCAACAAAAACATATAATTGTTTGGTGAGACTTTTGTGAAACGATGTTTGGAATTATAATAAAGTGGAGCTTTTTAACATTGCTGCTAAATGTGTGTTTTGAAGGAAACAACGGCGCGTGAAGTAGTTATGTTGGCTTTGACTGAATTTGGCATTTCAGACCCAAGCTGGTTAGTGCAGAGAAAATTCATCATTTGTTCATTTTTATCCTGAAATGTGAGCTTTTTCAGTCTGAAATATAAACCATACTCCTTTTAAGTATTTTTGCTGAAATAGATTCTAATTCTGTCATGAAACTTTAAGTCAAATACCCGTTATTAAAACTCTTTAATTTATGTGATAGTATTTTGACAAATGACCGTTGATTACATTATGACATATTTGTAGTGCAAGCTTACCGGTGGTTTTTATATTCGGTGAAAGTAAGTAAGCAGGCAGTACCAAATTGCCATTAAGTTTAAATTTCCTTATGTTTGTTTTTGTCATTTTGTTTGCAGCAACTTTTCGTTATGTGAAGTTACTTTTGAGGAGTGTGGCATTCGAACAAAGCATCTTCCAGACCAGTTGAGCGACCTCGCTGACAGATGTCGCCTCAATGCTCGGTACTTGTTTTTGATCCTTAATTCACAATTATTATTATTATTATTACTATTACTTTACTTACTACTACTACTACTACTACTACTACTACTACTACTGCTAGTCTGCTACTACTGCTACTACTACTACTACTGGGTTTTAAGTGGTTTAGTGAAATTTCTCTCTTTTGTTAATTACCCCTGTTAGGCTATGAATGAAATGTTTAAACTGACTTATTAATTTGGGTTGTGCATTGGTGAAATCTATGTTAATAGTTGTTGTACCATACTCTGGAAAATGTCATGTTCATCTTGGTGACTAGTCAGTTTTTGAAGCAACGCTGGGTCAGTGATGCCAATTGCATCACAATGTTTGGCGTGTTTTTTTCTGGAATAATAATAATAATAATAATAATTGCTATTATTATTATTATTATTATTATTATTATTATTATTATTATTATTATTATTATTATTATTATTATTATTATTATTAGATCAAATCATGTGGCTGCCATTAAAGATTACTTGTTTGAATTATGAACATCTGATGTATTGACTTGTTACAGTAGAACTTTGTTATAACGTACTTAATGGTTCTGTAAAATTTAGTACATTATATCTGAGGTATGTTAATATATCAATATATTAAATACCATCATATGTAGTAGTGTGTCACACAGGATCGTACATTGCCGTACGGTATAACTGAGTCCGTTATAACTGAGTTCGACTGCATCTGTTTTACTTTCAGCTATTATTTGAAGAACATTAAGAGTACAGAGACCCTTGTTCCGGACGAATTAACTTCCGGGATTCTCCGCGAATGCCACATCGGCCTACTCCAGTTGCTGCCCGCCGAAGTCGCCATCCAGTTGACACTCCGTGACTTTCACCTTTTCCAGAGCATTCCTCCAACGGAGTACATAAATGACCTCTTTGAACTGAAGACCAGAGCGGGTTGTCCCAACCTGTGCCAGTTTTCAGGGGTAGGAAATCAGAGATGCTGTGTTGCACCTGCTTAATTACTTGGCTTTGAGATTGTTTTGATGCACGACATGCAGGGTTGACAGTGGGAATGGTATTCCCATGGGACAATTCCCATGGGATGGGATGGGAGAGATGGGAGAGCACTGTTCCATCCCATCCCGTGGGACTGGCTACTTTTCATTTATATACCGGTATATATATACAAACATATATTTATATATGCGTGTATATATATATACCGGTATACTACTATATACTTCTCTTCATTTATATACTGATATATATGTATATATATATATATATATATATATATATATATATATATATATATATATATGTTATATAGGGCTGTATAAACATACAATTAAATGATTTACTAGTTACTATGTGATTGTTACTATAATTGTTGTGTGTGTGTGTATGAATAGGAGAGATATGCATAACCAGCTTAATGGCTATGTTTGTTTATTTATAAGTTAGTTGTGTTCTCGAATGGATGGTTAATTTATTTGAAAATTTATGGGTTGAAATTTCAGAGAAACATTTATGCCTTATAGGAATTATGTTGTTACAATTTGGCAAAGTGCCAACAACGTAAATGAACCATTTAAATAGCATGAAACAGAATATAAGAGAAGAGAAAATATAAAGTGTTAGGTATGCCTTGCAGCAGTGCGTGCAAGGGTTGATAGATGTACCAGAAGTCTACCTTTGATTCTTTGACTTCAGACTTTGTGTTTCTTGCTTGGTTTTTTATCTACAGCTCGTAAACCAGGAGATGTTTTGGGTTGTGACCGAGGTCTGCTCTGAACAGAACCTCATCAAAAGGGCAAAAGTAATGAAACAGTTCATCAAAATCGCCAGTTAGTAGCATTTGATTTGTCTGAGTATTTATTTATATTAGTTACTGACAGGGGTTAAATTGAACCGGATATTGCCGGATCTCCCATCCGGGACGTCTGGCAAGAGATCCGGCATGACTGGTATGAGATCCGGAACGTACTTTTTATTTGTTGTGATCTTTTTTGTTTACTTTAGCACTTTGCATGCACGGCAAAGAAAAGAAAACGTGAACTGTACTCTAAATGTTCGTTTAAAATTAATAAAAAACGTTGTGCAGAAATTTTGTGGCCGGAGGAAAAATAAGGGGTTCCGGCACCTCTGAAAAAGTAATTTAACAACTGGTTACTGATGAGGATTGACGAATGACAGAATTTTTGTAATGCAGTAAATATTTACTCGTAACAGATGAGGTGCACCAGTCAATTATAATTGCTATCGGACAAGTAATGCACAGCTATTGATGACGTAGTTGCCAATTATAGTACAGTGGATCCCACTTAATCGCATACCGCTTAATTGCATAACCCGCATAATCGCATAACAACATAAAAACCCGAATCAGTGTTTTGTGCGTGCAATTAATTATCAGACGTCCCGGCTATTTGCATAGCCCAGTTAATCGCATAAGCAAGGCTTGCACGGCACCTATGCAATTAAGCGGGTTTCACTGTAGTTTTCTTGCTTTTGCAGAATACTGTCGTATGGCAAAGAATTTCAACTCTTTCTTTGCCATACTCAGTGGCCTTGGTCACGGGTCTGTTTCGCGTCTGCATCAGTCGTGGGAAAAGCTGTCGACAAAATACGTGAAACTGTTTGAGGTCTGTTTTTCTCTCTTCCTCGTTGTGATCAATTGTTTCATCAACGGCATACTGGGCTACATAATTAGAAATAATTGTTGACCTCAGGGTCATGTCAGTCACAGTTTCAGCATTGCAACTCAAGTTAATTAATTATTAAACTGTGATCTAGTTTCAATACATTTCGTTTAACAAAATGTGTGTGTGTTGTATATAGGTATATATATATATGTTATATTATGTATGTATATATATATTGTATATATGTGTATATTTGTACTGTATAATATAAAGTATTGTGTAATGTATTGTGTAATGTAATATATTGTATAATGTGTGTTTATGTATAATATAATTTATATATATATGTGTATATATAATTATATGTGTATATATGTGTAAATATGTGTATTTATATGTATATATATATGTATGTATATATGTGTATATATATATGTATATATATGTGTAGGATTTTAATTTTAGGAAATGCAGGATGTTATGGATCCATCACGCAACATGTCAAAATATCGCAACATGCTCGGTGCTCACCTTACTCACCCACCTGTGGTAAGTTCAAAATCTTGTATAAATTTCTTAATGGATTCAGCATTTGCTTCAATTGGGATGTTTCATTGATTTTTATTGCAATTTTGAATGTATGATTTGCTACATTTGTTGCATGATGTACTTAAGGGGGTATGTAAAATTTAGTACATAATATTCGAGGTATGTTATATCCAATACCATCCAATATGGTGGCACATCACATGGAATTGTGCATTGTGGTATGTTACAGCCAAGTATACATTACTGTATATCCGATTTCATTATGACGAAGTTCTACTATAATCACAGCGGGAACACTTCTGAGTTATTCTTCAGAAGAGGCGCTATATAAATATTCTGTTACATTGGATTCTAGTTGAAATGAAATACACAATAGTTAGAATGTTGTTTTTGTTTGAAATTTTGAAACTATTTTGTAGATTCCATTTTTTCCTCTCGTTAAAAAGGACCTTACATTCATTCATTTTGGGAATGACTCTCGAGTTGATGGGCTGGTTAATTTTGATAAGCTTCGAATGATTGCAAAAGAAATTCGTCAGGTCAATAGGCTTGCTTCCAGCGATAAATGTGTAAGAGAAATTTGCATTTAATTTGTAAAAATGAACTTAAAAATGTGATTTATTATTTACACACTTCTGAGTTAATCGTTTTGTTTGTGTTCTGTCAAATTTAGACTGCTCTTGAACTGTAAATACGTCATGTTTAATTGACAGATTTAAAATTATTTGGTGTTCATTTAAATAAATTTGTGTTTAAGGGAAAATCTTGGCCTTATGAAAATATTTTGCCTAATTTTTCGTGCCTGTCTACACCCGTGCACTGCACAATAAGACACAGAAAAGCGACGGCTTCCTCCGTTCTCAGTCCAAAGAAAATGTACGATGAGGTAAAATTATCAAAATATTAATAACTTGCTGCTTTCCCATTAGGATCATCATCATCATCATCATCATCATCATCACTGCCATAAAGGGTACTGTAATCATTTATTGGTTGTGAGACAGTTATGGATTGCCACAGGGAAAACCATGGTTCAAATAATCCTGTTGCTAGCAGTCACATGATACCACCACTAGGATAGCTTAACCTTGCTCCTGGGGTTATTAGTTCACCAGTACCAGGAGCATGGGTGCCTTCACATTAGGGCAAGAGGGGGCACTTGCCCCCCCCCTGGAAAATGAAAATACCAAATTTTCACAGTGAAATGTGAAGACCATGTTAAAATATTAACCGTGACCATTGTTTTTTGCCCCACCCTCAGAAACAAATTCCGTGACCATTGTGTTTGCCCCTGAAAAATTTCTGTGAATGCTTATGGCCAGGAGGTAGTTATGACAATGCAGTATTAATGGGTTCTTTCCATTGGCCCATGTCATTTACTTTGTACGTTATTTTTATCAGTAATTTATAATTATGTAATGCAAAAGTTTGCACATTTAAAATTGACTGGGTGTAGATTTGGTAATTTTAGACCACAGCTTTGGAAATTGTTGATAAATTTTATTAGCGTAAGAAATTTGCTTTTGCAGGCTTTGATGGCAAGGCGTGTTAGAACGTATCTGATCAATTTGAAAATTGTTGAGGATGAGACGAAACTGGCACAGATGTCCAACGCATGTGAATCACCAGGTATACCGTACACATTTCCAGTTGCTATGTTCTTATCTTTGTCCCTCTAGAACAGGAGTGTTCAAATGGCAGCCCACGGCGAGCTCTGGCCTGCCATGTGGTGTGAAATGGCCCACAAAAATAATGAAACTTTTTCTAATGCTTAATTGCTTATAAAATATTTGTTAATGTCCTGTTTTCAATGTAAGTGTTTTGATATATTGATGATGATGATGATGATGATGGTGGTGGTGGTGGTGGTGGTGGTGGTGGTGGTGGTGGTGGTAGTGGTGATTATAATGATTATGACTACCCGGTATTATGATTGTGATTATGATGATTATGATGGTGGTGATGATGATTATTATGATTCTGATGATGATGATGATGATTGTGATGGTGAGAATGATGGTGATGATTAGCTGTTCTGTGTCAATTTTTAGCACTAGCGGCACATAGAGGGGCACATATGCCGGGC
This sequence comes from Metaphire vulgaris, assembly GCA_018105865.1. Classification (NCBI taxonomy): domain Eukaryota; kingdom Metazoa; phylum Annelida; class Clitellata; order Crassiclitellata; family Megascolecidae; genus Metaphire; species Metaphire vulgaris. The sequence goes on along the minus strand of CM030870.1, from coordinate 6,738,916 downwards.
CTCTGTACCCCCCACCATTCAAACCTACACCAGTGGTGAGATTTGTGCAAAACCAATGAAAGCAGTTTACCAGTTAGAGATAGTTTGATTGTCAATATGCTGTCATATCTAGGCTTCTCCAAATATCAAGATTTTAGTCTAATATCACACTAAATTTCTTGGCTGGGATGGAGACCCCATTGATATTCACAATGTTCCCTCAAACTCCCAATTTAGATCTGGAAAAAGGTTTGCAGAAACCTTGGTGCCCTCTATTCTGGAACCATGGCTATGCCAGTGAGTTTTGGCACCTGAAAACAAGCATGCCAATTTTTTTCTAAGTTGCACATTTCACAATATTGCAATGATAGTGATGTATAATTTTTTCTAAAATCACTGTGTTGTGTTAGATCAGTTCATTAATACAGAGTAGTATTTTCAAAATTAATTAATATCGATTGAAATTGATAAGCGATGAAATGTTATAATTTTCAATGGTTTGTATGTTTAATATTGTTTGTTTCAATCAGCTTGCATATAAGGCACAGCAGGTGATGTAGGTAATAGTTTGAGATTAACTTTAAGGAAACTATCACAAAATTTGACCAATTGTTGATTTAAATTGTTCTGAGTCGAGTTTTTTACTCTGATATATACTTTGGAATGTACAATTTTGTTTTTCTCCAGTTTTCAATTGATCTTATTTTTACACAGTCTTCATTGATGGCTTTTATATAATTGTAGTGCATTACAATTTCCTGTTAAGCTTTGTTTTTTCCATATTTGACTTATGATTTTTCTGATTTTTTGTCAGTTATTGTTGATATTTTTGTAGTATTTGGCTTTTAGCTTTAATACGGTTAAATCAACAAAGTAGAAATTGTCTATTACCCATAGACTGACAATTAAGGTCGTCAGGGGTGGGGGGTCCCTACTTTTTGTTTGCTTGTTGACTGTAATTTATTTTTTGCTCATTCCAGAAACCTAGCAGCACGTCTGCTTAACTCGACCGGTTTGCCGCAAAAAAAATAAAATAATAAAAATGTGGGTCATGCCACAAAGGGGCCTGAAAACCACTGTTCTAAAGCAGGGTTTTTGAAGCAATGGCATTGCACATTGCATCAGCAACATTATTAATATTATAAAACAGTAGCACCATTGAGACTAGGCATGAATTAAATATTTAAATATTTAAATTGAATTTTAATATCTGTAAAGTTTTTGTGATTAAAATACTTACTAATTATAATTACTTTACATAGTTGACTTGTTAATTGATTTAATACTTGAGTATCATCATCATCATCACAGGTTAGGCAGAATAATAGAATTTGTGGGATGTACTACAGTCTGACAGGCATTTTCTTGTGAAATTATTATTACGAATTTCTTTCTTGTTAGGCCAGACACATCAGAAGAGGGCCGACCCAACTGGCAGTACACAGAGCTTCATATCAGACTTTAGTGCCTCAACCAACTTTCAAGTAACTGCTTTTGGTAAGTTGATTGATTTTGGAATAACCATGAATACTGTCATGGCTGTATTCTGATATTATATTCCAGTACAGTCTGTCACTTGTATTGTCACAAGCTACTGCATCACTATTATTTACATTGATGGTGGCGGCGGTGGTGATGATGATGATGGCGGTAAGGTAGGTCCAGTTGGCATTTATGACACGGATTGCATGCACAAATCACACCACTACTCCATCACACCCCTATCATTTACAATACTTGCACAGTAGAACTTAATTATTATGGCCTCGGTTATAACGTACCGCAATGCACTACCGTATATTGAGCGGTATTGGAGGATATAACGTACATTAGATACAACGTACTAAGTTTTACAGACCCGTAAAGTACATAATGACGATGTTCTACCATACATATAATGACAAAAATGTTTCCTAGGGTCCAGTTCGCCATCGTCCGTTCGTAAAATGCTGTCGTTGTCCGACCGCAGTCATCCAGTTGATCCAAAGAAGCATCGCTCCCTGCCTATTGACTCGTCTTGTGTTCCATCCATCGACCGCCATTCCCATTTGGCTGATGTCAGTTGTCGCGCGCTCGACTTTCGTCGGGTGAAGAAGCGACTTCCGCTGCTTGCGGTCGTCAATCTCTCCGAGGAAAGTTCTTCGGTTTCTGGAGTTGGAAAACCGTTCTCCTGCGAACAGCGATTGCAATCGATGTGTGAGACTTCTTGAAGACTGATTTGTTATTGATAACTGCCTCATTTGTCATTCTTGTATTTCCACTGCTATTTTTGGATATGTTTGTTTGGAAAGAGATTAGCTCTAGTGATTGATTGATTGACTGACTGACTGATTGACTGATTGATTGATTGATTCGATTCATCCATCAATTCATTTATTGATTGATTGATTGATTGATTGATTCATCCATTGATTCATTTATTGATTCATTCATTCTTTCATTCAATCAGTTTATCCTATGAATGACTTTGACTTCCATGCTTTACTTACACTACTTAACCTTGACTTCTGGCCTTGACCATGACATTGACTTGATTATGAGAGAAAAATGCCCTAATATTATTAAAGGTTCCACAATGGGTAATATTTTTGAGCTGAGTTTCGGACTATTCACCGTTTTCACTGATCCACCCTCTAATTGTTTGGGCCTAGAAACAGTTACAGTTATTACACAGCCCAGAACCTTACTATGGTTGAATCAAACTTGGAAATAGCCTAATGGTGAGTTGTCCTGATGATGTTGATATGGTTTTCAATTACATGGGATTTTGATCGTGTGTTCATTTTAAAGTTATGGATGATTTTTTCGCCATCGGATTGTTCTACTTTTGCTAGGTTCTGTGGATAAACCGAATCAAAACACGCCGATTGAAAATACTCATTGTCAAATGGATTCGGATTCTGGTCACAGCTCCATTGGATCATCGGTTCTTGACGGCCTAAGTCCATCGAGCAGCGAACCTGAGCCGGGCCGGGAATTCTAATCAACGTACGACCAGAATTAACCTCTCAGATAGAATTGGTTTCTCAAACACTTGCACAAGAGCATTCATCAGTATTGTCGTCATCAGGTACGTGCTGGCAAGCTAGTGTCCTATATAAGTACTCAATTCAATTTCAAGAACAGAAATTTTGCTATCGTTGTGTTTCTGTGAGATTCGAGTGTTTGAAATGTGCATTTACTGGTGCATGTAATTTTAGGTTGTCTATAAATAGAATGTTGTACAGTTTTTGAACAAAATTGACCACTGTCTTCAATCACATTGCATCACCCAGCTCTGATCCAGACCTGAAAATTTATTACCAGTAATCTATCCAGGGTCAGCACGTGACTTTTGTGGGCCCCTGCAGCTTTTTGATGTTATGGAACCTATTATCCATATATTCATCTTAGCTTTTAGTTCTTGAAAGTGGCCATAAAAGTTTATGTTGTAGTTTATGTTGTACTGTTATTTGTCAATTGTTAGCTCCACAGAACTCAGGCAGCATCCAGAGGCACAGAAGAAATGGTGAAAAGCATAGAGGTAACCGTATTCTCCAATTTGGAGATTTTGCTGATGTTGACTCATTTTGAGTATGGGCTACTCTGGCACTTATTGGAGACTATGGCAGAGTTTACAAGAAAATTTCAGTGAAAATCTCAAATATGCAATTTGTTTGGTTTAAAGCATTGGTGTAAAAACTTAGATGAAAAAGTGGGAGCCAACCCTATACCTTCCCTTTAGGCTTTCCCTATAGTAGCCCCTCAAAAAGTGGGGAGTTGAGCCCTAGGGCCTAATAGAAGTTTACGCTTATGGTTTAAAATAAGAAAAAGAATGATATTGACTTGCATTAGATGTAATGTAATGTGGCATTTGTATAGCGCCTCTTCTATTTTTACTCAGAGATGCTCCTGGCATTGAAGTCACAGGGTAAAGTAGTGAGACTTTAGCTTTCGCATTGAATGTCATAGAGGTGCACAGTTAAGCCAAACGAGCTAATTAAAGAGCAAGGGTCAGCATTATAGATGTTTAATATAATAGGAAAATGTGGGAATTTCAAACTCAGCAACAACTCTTCTACATTTCAGAATTTCCTTAAATTTTAAAAGCTATAACGTCAAACCAGTTCTTTTTTATTAATTAATGGCTCCAGTATTCTGTGTACAGTGAAGGTACAGTACTGCAATGCTTTTCATCTAGGGTCAAGATATGCATTTGGCAAGGACACTGGTTTGTCGTGTCGCAACAGTTTAGACGCACTGCGCCATCTCGAAGAGCCAAGAAAGCGCCGCGACCGCGTGAATTACAACCATCGTAGAACATTGTCCAGCAGTGGCGCGGAAAATGCGGATATAATATCCGAATTTGTCTGGAATGAAGTCGACTGTGATGGTTGGTTTTTTTCCATATTTGTCTTATAATCTTTCTATTTGTCAGTTATTGTTGATATTATTGTAGTATTTGGTTTTGAGCCTATTATTATTGTTATTATTATTATTATTATTATTATTATTATTATTATTATTATTATTATTATTATTAAACTGACAATTTCTTGTGTGCTATATTACCAAAATGTCAGGAGCAAGGGCACATTACAGAGTCCAATAAAAATAAATAACAATGAGTTATATGTTTAAATCAACAAAGTTGAAATTCTCTGTTAGCCATAGACCGACCATTAAGGTCGTCAAGGGGGAGTTCCCTACCTTTTTGTTTACTTGTTGACTGTAATTTCAATTTTTACTCATTCTGGAAGCCTAGCAAAGTCACTGGGGTGGGGCACTTTGATATATTTGGGTTAAAAGTCTCTAATGACCAAAAACAAAGCTCATCAAGGAATTCTTTGCATGTTCACGTATTCTCTTTGCTCATGCTACCTATCGTCCCTCACCCCACAAATTTTTTACGGTTTTGCCCAAACCCCACAATGGGCCCCAGTCAGAATAAGTGGGCCTGGCCCCTCTGTGCCCCCATGGATATGCTAGTGCCACATACCATTGTTTTGTGCTCTGATCTTGTCTATGTTATGTTTTATCCTGGTACAATGCATATTTGATTAATTTATTTGCACTAATGAATTTATGATGGTTAGATTATGTTATATGTTTTGCTATTTTACATTTGCCCTGCTTTCATTATTCAAATAGATCTTTCTGACGACGTGGAAGAGTTGGTATCCATTGTATGAGGAAGAACAAGGCAGTTTGCAGCGTAGGAACAAAAGGCAGATCATGACTAATCCAGTGGATGGTTCTACTATTTTGCTGCATAGAGCAGTTCATACATGTTCAGTTGGAACTGTATGAGTCCATGACAATCAATTTGGGACGAAAATCCGGCTTAATCAGCGTGCAACAGAACTGTTAGATCATGTGCCTTGATTCAGCTGTTTTTAGAGCTGACATGTTGGATTGGTTACCTCTGGCAGAAGGATTTTCGTGTATTAGCCGGATATAATTTTTTGTAAATTATTTTAAAAAAGAATTGGATAGTAGTGAATACTTCTTTTGTAATACATGTATTTTTTTCTAAAGCAAACTAAACATTTTTTTGAACTGAATAACCTGCAAAGCAAGATGGTATTGGTAACGAAAATTTAGAAAGCAAACTCAGTAGCGTATACCGGGATATTGTAGTGGAATGCATGGAAAGTGTTTCTGTATGTACTGTGAACAGTATTGCAATTAATTACTGGATGACTGTGATAATTGAAACATTGTCGAGACTTTGAAGGCTAGTTTCTTTGATAGCAAAATACTAAAGAAAAGCTAATAGGTACATTACTTTATAATGTATTTGAAAATGTTGCAGAATGGTTGTAGTTAATGTAGTCGTGTAAGCTTTTTCTAAATATTGCCTATATAAGTATATACGTGACAAACAGCCACATGCAATTATTTAATGTACAGAAATCAGTATACATCGTACATGGCAGGACAAAAATGCGAGTATTGTGGAATCGCCCTGGTGAATGTGAGAGAGGGACAATCTGGTGTAATAAAATAGTGAGCATTGGTGATGGGAAGAGGACTAGGTGAAGTAGATACTGTAATTGAATATTGCAATAACAATAATAACAAGGTTTGAACTTGTTCAGTAGGTTGCTATGTTTGAGAACCACTGTTGTGCCCATCCAATAACGTTAAGACGCCATCGGAATGTCGAACCTTCGAAATATCGAACTGCGCATTTTCAAATGTAGACAAAACGCGCAAGCATTTTTCATTTCCTCCTCGTCATTCCTAGATTGATCAGTTGATTTCATTCTCAACGAGGGCAGATAGTTATAACGGGGAAATTCGTTACACCATAGGCGGATGGTTTATAACGGAGACATTTTTTGCTGCGCGGATCCTTTGGCGACGACAACATTTGAAATGGCTGTATTTCGTAGGATTAGTCTACGCTAATTTTCTGTTCAAGCGGTTAAATAATCTTGATATTTTAAAATATTTTAATTGTATCAATTAAACGTGCGTTGAAATGTAAGAAATTCCAAGGGAATGTCTGCAAACAGCGTCCAAATGGACCCACTCCGCTGCGTTGCAGTCTCACTAAAACCCGAGAATGACGGGATTGACCCCGGGACCGACGGCTCCCGACGACCGTGCGGTCCTCTCGGTCGAACGGAACGAGAGATTTTCCACGATTTTGTCGAGGAGAATCGAACGTGTTACTGGAATCCGCACCTGAGGGAGAGCGTCGAGGGTGTAAGGTTTGCCGGGTTTCTTTGCGACCCTCCGTGCCTGTTGGTCACCGGTCGAGATATCTATCTGGACACGCTGTTGACGGCCTGGTCGACGAAAGTCCTCCGATCACCTCAGGGGTTTACTATTCATTCTGCAGGTAGGGAACCGCAATTGGAAAATTTGATTGAATCAAGAATCTCGGGCTTAGATAAGATATTTTAGCACAGTGATTAGGTAGTAGCAGGTTGTGATTATTTAGTGAACTGTCTGAAACTGATACAGTGGTTCTCACACAGGGCAGTCCCTACTGAACCACTTTAAACCTTGTTATACTATATACTATATATATATATATATATATATATATATATATATATATATATATATATATATATATATATATATAATACCAGTGGCAAGATGCTTGATATCTGATCGTTGGCTGATTTTTTTTTATTTCGGTTTTCTGCAAAGGAAACAGCTTCTCAGCTCTTATTTCAGCTGAATTTTTGACACAAGATAATTATGTCTGTTGATTTTATGATGTTGTCCATTTGGAATACTAGGGACTTAACTGTGCTTCTGAATAATTAAAATGCTGAATATATTGCATGACTCAGGCAGTGAACTGTTGAAAGCAAACTACACTTGTATGATTTGTGTCAGAATCACATTCATGTTTTTATTTCTGAAGTGATTTCCTATCGGCTCCTTTTGTAGAAGCAGTTAAAGCTTTTTGATTTGCTTTTTTAAAAATTCAGGCGAAGTCTCTGGGTTACAAATTCATTTCATGAGTCAGACTCCTTACACTCCTCTGACAGACATTCTGTGCATGATCATTTCCGATTGCAACCGTGTCCAAGTGTGTGCTACGTTCGACGTCATCCTTGCCCAACTTAGTGAATATTTTTCAACTATTCAACAGCCAAGCGAGGCGATTGTTTATGGAACGCTTGACCAGCTTTTGAAGGACAGAAAAATTTATCATTCTGGTGAGAAACGTGAAAATAAATTTGTTTTTCACATCTCATTTTCTTTTGTGCAGAGACTGCATATTCTGACCATTTCTTAGATTGATTCTGTAATGCTGGTGTCTTTCTATTTTAGTGCCAATTGTTTCAATAGTCATTTTGGCGATTTTTATAATAGTCTAGCTAGTAATCAATGCTTATTGCATATGCTGGTTAGAAGGCAGTGATACAGACAGAGATGTATGTGCTTGGTGAATGGTTGAACGTGGCATACGTGGCTAACTTTCTGCTAACTTTTGCTGACATTTAATTTTACTAACATTTTTATAACTATTGGCAACCTTTCATTTTGCCAAATTTTCTGGATGCATATATATATATATATATATATATATATATATATATATATATATATATATATATATATATATATATATATATATATATATATATAACCCCTTACCTGGGCAACTATTTGTAACTCAATGTAAAATGGACGAGTGTTACTCGGGGCACCCAGTTAAGGGGTTAACGAGGTTTTAATTAATTGAGAACATTGTTTGCACTAGCAAGCTGGTTTTTAATGAATTGGCTAACAGAGTAGATTACTATAGCAGAATATGCCTCTGGTCTTTGTTTTAAAGCCTTTTACATAATAACTTGCCAGTGTTTGTTTATTATGACTACCAGTATACATTTAAACAGTCTGTACGTTTAGTGTTTCTGTGTTTTTCCTTTATGAATTAATTATTTATGAAGTAAGATTTTTATGTCTGTTAGGAAATGGTTACTATATTGTCACCCCAGAAACACTGCACATCAATGGCTGCATTTTGGTGCGTGATGATCACATCATACTGGGAAATACAGGAGGACGTGTGCATGACATGCCTGCCATTTGCATCCCACTGCCGGGTTTGGTGAAGAAAACTTCCCCCAACCACAAATCAACCTCGTGTCAGACAGAGGCACCAGTCGACAGTCAGACAAGTGATCATGAGTCTATTTTACAAGCTCAAACTTCAGGTAATTTAGAAAATCAGTTAAAGTTTTACTTGAAAATGTTTACCTTTTATGATTTTATATGAGGCTTCAAATTCTGAACTGGTAACTAGAAATTGTATGTACCAAATTTTGTCAATAAATGACTTTAAAAATTTCAGGTATAATGCGTATGTATGTATGTATAGTACCGGTATTTGTTCAGTGGTACTTGTTAGACTTTTGAATGGTGACATGCAGTGTTTATTCTAGGCCTTCTCTGGGGGAATTCCCCTCCCCCCCAAAAAAAAATTTAATTCCCCCAAATTTTTTATATTTTGGCTGGGGGATGGAAATTTCTCCCCAAAAGTGTGGAGACTCAGACCTTGTTCCCCCCAAGCATTTCAAAATCCCCCCAATGTCAAGTTGGATAGAATAAACACTGGGTGGCATGAATACATGCAGTGAGAATGTCTTGGTGTCAAAGCACGTTGGCGCAGTGGCATTGCAAAATGTTGGCAGTAAGGCATCGTGATCCATATCTTTGTTCTTCCATCGTTCATTTTAGAGAAAGTTGCCAAGGAAATGCTCTCTCGTGGTTCATCAGTGCGTAAGTCCAGGCCAGGAGTCAGTGACATTGTTCCCACCCAATCACATATCCATAGTGGTAAAGAGAAAATTTCAGAAATTCATCATTGCTGAAGAATTCAGGTGAGTTTACCTGTGAATTGACTAATTAGTAAAGCAATCATAGGCAGCGCTAAGACATTTCACTGGTATGGATTGTGCCATTTTTCAAAGCTATTACTAACTATGTATGCATGTTTGTATGCAGCATAAAACACATTTCCTTTTGATAGCCTTTCATTGCTTTCGTAATTGTGAGGTAATGTAATGATGTGATGTATAACTTTTCCTAAAATTCAACAATGGTTTATTCCAGAAAAATGGTAAGAATATGAAGACCCTTTGGAGTTCTGACCATGGTCAATTCTGTCCAGTTGACTCGGTCCCTAGAGTTACAACAGTTTGTATATAAAATGACATGTAAAAGTGGAATTACGTATAAGTTGCTAGACTTTGCGCTTGAGTTGTGGCTGTTGTATTTGTTGCAGACGGTCATAGACGTTCGGTTTTTAAGCGATTTCTGTGTCGAAATAAAAGAGACAATCGAACCGCCGAAGTTTGAATTCTGAAGACTTGACGCTTTCAATTCCGTCCCTCGGCACTCCCGCACTAAAGTCAAACCTTCAGAAATCACAACCACCACTGCACTTGGAGAGCGAGGGACACAAAGAGTTGATTTATGACGACGATGCAAATGCCAACATGTCAAAAGAATCAGGTATTTTTGGCCGTAGCTGTCTCGGTTTTCCTGCCAAAGGGAAGACCTCCAAAGAACCGGACGATGTCCAGCCGCCATTGATCGGAAAATCAGAACTGCGAAGGTCGCGTAGCATGTCGCCAGATTCCAGGTCGAGTTCCGAGAATCTGGAGTCGCCTGACGGGTCTCCGCTGGCGCCAAAAGAACGCGCGAGATCTAAAAGCAAAACGTGGGACGGCCATCGCATGTCCGTGCCGAGCAAAAGTCTCGCGTTACCGGGAAAGACGTCGAGGTCTAGATCTCAAGATTCGCTTCGCAACTTTCGTTCTTGCGACTGTCGTTCGGACAGTTTCGAGCTGCGACCGGCCGAGGACGCGAAAAAGACCCGCAGAGCCGTCCGTGGGCGCGTTCTGGACGCGCACGACTACGTCTCGCGGGCATTTCGAAAGTATCGCCGACTCAAAGGCCTGTCGCTGCAAAGAGAAAGTTGTTACGCGAGTAACCAGCCTAGAACGATTTATCGTATGCCTCGCAGCTTGTCACAAGACAGCGGACTGAATGCGCTGGCACATGTCAGGGACCAGGCAACTTCTGAGGCAGTTTCACAGTTTCCCGACGATTTGAAAACCGTAAATCTAAGAAATGGTGCTACCGTTAGTAAAAACAGACCCCGTGACATAACACGCAATGCAAGTATTTTTTCAACATTTATTTTATTTAGAATAAATTCTAGACTTTCGCTCAGTTTTGACTCGGATTAATTTTGAATGTTAATTTTTATATTTGATTTAATTTCTGTGATATCTTTGCTTGCTCACTGTAAAAGTTAGTAATATCTGGTCTTTTTCATCTGGCTGATTTATAAATACAAGGTCTGCTCATTTTCTTTTTGTGAGCAGAAATAAGGAAAATTCGAGTTTTCTTCCGGTGTTTTTAGTTATTCGCTAGGTTGTCTTTTTTTCAATGTTTTTCGATGATCTCTATGCCGATGATCCTTTCACTGTTGCTTAAGTGTTTTGATTTATACTAATTTTAGATGGAAATTCAGCAAGTTGGAATGGAGGATAGCGGATTCATTTCCTGCCGGGCGCTACCAAATAATTTGGATGTGTCATTCTCAAACCCTACGTATTTGCCAATGCGTCCAGGACTGCCTCTGCAGAAGAATTCTACGCAGAAAACTGCTGTCTTGGCAAAAAATAGCTTGGAGGAAAGCGGAAGAAGTTTTTCCTTTGCGGCAACTGCTGGTTCGAAAAGCTGTGATAAGAATTTGCCAGTTTCGAGTAGAGATACTCTACCGTTGGATTCTGATAGAGTTGATGCAAACAGAGCGACTGGAGAAAGTCACGTGATTGAGAAGGATTCTTGCCAGAACGGTAGTCTGTGGTCGAATTCGAGCAGGTACACTGTTATTGACAATGGCAGGAAAGTATTTTCCGGCGCAGCTACACATGAAGCATGCAGACAGAATGACGGTAGCCTTCCACCCGAACCTTTTCCTGCCTTGCTTCCTGGTTTGGCGGAGCAGAAGTGCGGAGACCATTTTCAAGAGCCGCACCGCGCCGATCCAGCTGCACGCGATCGTAAAAAAATATCTCGTGATCCGATCAGGGATCGAAAGCATCCGATCAAGATCCCGTTGAGAAAAACCAACGGCGTTCTTCACTCTGGGGCCTTCAGTAAAACCGAAAACAGCACATCTTAAAAATGTGAAAGTATTATTTACCAGAGTAACGAGAGTAATGTTTTTATCGACCATTGCTGTGCAGAACATTGTTGATGATTCTAATTTCTGTGAATCAGTGGCGGCTCCACCAGTGAACCCAGGGGGCCCGTGCCCCCTCCTATTGATTGCCTGGCCCCCTAGTGCCCCCCCAGTTGGGACCCTATACTTAATGCTACATGCATTAAACAACAAATGGTTGCCCCCCATGATTAGAAGTTGCCACCCCAACGCCCCCGCCCCACTTGCCAAATCCTAGAGCCGCCACTGCTGTGAATGGAACCAAAATGTAAATTTTTACTATTGGCCATGAACTTGAGGGTGTACCGATCTTGTAAGAGGCATATCTTTTCAACTATCTAACAGTACAATTTATTTAACCTATTGTATGTTTTATTTTTATTATAGGTATTTCTATTTTTGTTTTTATTGGCTTATTGTTTTGTGGCATTTTGGGGATGTTTTTTTATGCGATATCTTTTTTGCTTCAGTGGTGCAAGTGTGACCACCTTGTTTACACAAAGTTGTTCACCTTTGTTTACACCTTGCATACCTTTTGCCAAAGTATTTTGATATTTCTAACGAGTTTCTTACACCTTCTGTGTTATAAAATCATGACAACTTTTTTGTATATTGGAGGTTTTGTTCTGATGTTTTTCCATCTTGGCTGGTGCCACATGGATTGTTATAATGATTTATTAGTCACTGCTCTAAATGTCTGTTAGTAATGAGTTAGTTAGTTTTGATATTACGGTAGCTTATATTTTTGATTTTTTTGTATGTTTATATTTTGCTGAGACTTTCAGCTCTGTTATTGATATTTTGCTTTTGAAATCTGTGACTGAAGCAAAGACTGATGATATTAATGGAATTATTCTTTCAGTTGATTGAGTTTATGCTGGCATTGTTTGGTTTATTTTTCAAAATTGGTCCCACTCTCTCTCTCTCACACACACACTATAAAGGTATCACCTTCGATCTTTCTTTATCGATGTGGGTCCATCTATATAGTACTATGCACAGAGGGGAGAGGGGCTGGATTTTGGAGATTTTGCGTACGTACGTTGTGCAAACGGGGAGAGGGGGTGTTAAACTCGAAACCATGCATTTTTGCGTACGTAATATATGGATGAACCCTATGCAGTAATCGCAGAAGAAACGTTTCAGAGTGATTCTTCTGAGGAGGCGCTATAAAATTTTCTGTTACAGTACGTAACGAACTCAGTCGATTTTAAACGAAGCTTTAGGCCTATGCCTTTACCGCAGTGTTTTATACAGGCCTGTTAGGAGGGGAGATCCCCAAAAAACCCTCAAAATTTCCTCCCCAAATTCAAGCACTTACACAAATTTTGCATTGAACTGTGCCTTTTCCCTCCAAGTTGCTCCAACCAAGTCGATTTCCACCCCCTCCGAAGCCTCAATTTCCCCTCAAAGGCCTAGAGTCTGGAAAAGACACTGGCTTTACGGTTTCCATAGCGCCCGTAGTCAAGGCAACCGAAGGCACAGGTGCAATCGAAGAGGATGAAATGTCTTCGGTGACGGATAATAAAACGTTCTGACATCCGATCTGTCATCGGAAAACGTCAGTCGGGCTTTATAGAAGTCACGAGCTCCCATATTTTCGTCCTTAATAAAGGGCGATGGTAGCTGCCGTCGGTACGTAATGAAAGCGCAGCTGGGATCGGCGCCCCCGCTCAATCATTTATCTCTCTTTTCGTCTCTTTTTCTCATACAGAGCGAATATTCGCTTTCTGTCCGCATTGACATCTCCGGATCTAATGGGTTTTCTTCTCTCTCTCTCTCTCTCTCTCTCTCTCTCTATATATATATATATATATATATATATATATATATATATATATATATATATATACGACACTAAAATGGCGCCATAGAAGTTCAATTATATATATAATTGAACTTCTATGGCGCCATTTTAGTGATGTCCTTGACTTCGGTCTAACGTCGCACCTCGATTTGGATCGTAAATATTACTTGTAATCCCCATTGTCATGAAATTCGATTAGACCTAGTCTCCGACTTCCGTCCGTCCGGTTATGTCATATGTATATAATTTTATCAGAGGCGTAGCGAGGGGGCATATGGCCATATGCTCCCGGGCGCCGAGGTGAGGGTGCGCCAAAATCGGGTATTTGGGTAAGTGAAATGCATAATAGATAAGAAGAAACGCGTTAGACGACCTTTTTGCTTGTCAGCAGTGTTAGGGCGCCAACTGCATATTTTTGCTTTTATATTATATATATATATATATATATATATATATATATATATATATATATATATATATATTATGCCCTCGGTACTTCATTCCCGAGGGGCTTATGAAAAAATTGTCCGGAGACATATAGAAATAGTGTGCTAACTCTCGTCCGGTTCGAGGCGTGGAAAAGAACCTCGGAAGGCGATTGCGTTGAAGCGTTGAATTGCAACTGACAAACGCTGGAAGAGGAAACTGCCTTCCCTTTTGTCTCCGGATTGTTGAGCTAAACGTCGGCCCAGCTCACGAAAGAAACAGAGAGCGTCGTTGTTGATGGGGCCTAGCGTCTCGAATGCAATGGGCAGGAAGATGTAATTGGCTGCCAGATTTTGATACTTGGACTTTTTTCTGACAGCAGCGGCTTCTGCGGCGGCTCCTGCAGCGAGCGAAGTGGTGGGTAGGTATGTTGGAGCAACGGTGTCTGCTACCGTTGCGTCCCAGACAAGGCTTCGGCCGGCTTGCCAGGGTATCAGGGTCATGCCGTCTGGCCTTTTCCCATCGGATCTAGAGAGACCAGCCGGCTCCTTAATGGAAGGGATCCCTGCCCTGACTAAAGCCCTCTGGATCAGGTCATTCAACATGGAATGTCGAGGGACACGGCCTGGACCCAGGTGACACGACAGCCCGTGCGAACCGTCTTCCGATACCTGGGCGCCACAAGGACAAAGATGTATCTCGCACAAGTTGACTCCGAGACGGAGGCCAACGACGACTCTAACAGTCTCGTCATCCATGCGCAGGCCGCAGGCGGTTAATGGCAGCGCGTGTAGCCAATCGCTGGCGTGGTTTGCCGAGACTGCTTTGAGTCGTGCCTGGTGATACTGTCCTTGGACTGTTTGGGACAAGGTGTTTATGTCCCTCTGTATTAACGGGCGGTCCCAGGTGGATTGTTTGTGTAAGGAGTCGGAAGACGGTTTTGACTGCTGACTCAGGGAGCACCAGTCATTCCTAACCCGGGCTTCATGAGTATCCATGCTCAGGCCTGCCTTTTCGAGGATGGAGGACTGGAGAGGACGGGTGCCTGCAGCAGAAGCCAAGAAGGCAGAAGGTGCAAGCATAGACAGTGTCGGATCCCCAGGCCGCCGTCCCTGATTGGGAGTGTCGCCTGAAGCCACTGACTGTCAGAGAGCTGGATGTTGAGCATCTTGTCTAGGCCTTCGCGCATGGTTGCGTCGATATATATATATATATATATATATATATATATATATATATATATATATATATATATATATATATATATATATATATATATATAATATGCACAAGAAGATATTAATACGTAATAATTATTACTACCACTAGGCCTATTATTATATTATTATGGGCGATGTAGCTATGTAGCTGGAGTTCTATGGCAAAGGACGCCATCACATTTGGTCCCGGAGTCCAATCCGAGTAAGGGGCATTGGAGAGCTCTTTGCAGACTTTCCCAGTTGAGTCTCAATGGGAACCGAGGCCCCAAAACAATTTATGACAGTATTTAATATTACATTCAAGTTCTCCAATCTGGATAAATGCAGAACGTAAAACAGTGTTTTATACAGGCCTGTTAGGAGGGGATCGAGGTCCCCCCCTTCCCGAAAAACCTCAACCCTCCCCAAATCGCAGCACTACATTTTTTGGCATTGAACTGTGCCCAGGGTTATTTCTAGGATTATCAATTTGGGAGTGGGGGTGTCGGTAAATTCTAGGAGTCCCCCTGACAAAAAAGTCTGACAAGCAAAAAAGGTCATCGCATATAGCTGAAGGAGGGAAGGGGATGTCGGTTTCAAATTTTGGGGGTGCATAAATATCCCTGACTGTGCCTCTTCTCCAGCCAAGTCAATTTTTCCCCAAAGGCCTTTCGTGTAAAAAATTCTCCAACGAGCAGCAAAAACCTTGTCAAGGAGTTTTCGCATTGTGACACAACCTCTTTGATCATGCCAGTGGCGGCTCCACCGGGGGGGCCAGGAGGCCCGTGCCCCTATTGAGTGCCTGCCCCCAGTGCCTCCCAGTTGGGACCCTATACTTAATGCTACATACATTAAACAACAAATGGTTGGCCCCCATGATTAGAAGTTGCCACCCCAACGGCCCCCCACTTGCCAAATCCTAGAGCCGCCACTGGATCATGCTACCTACCCATCTCCAATTTTTCACTCAAAAAGTTCGGCCAAATCTCGACCGGTCCCAGGAGAATAGGGTGCCCGGATCCACGCGCACCCCGTCCCCCCGTGGCTGCGCCAATGGTAGCGAATAAGAAATTATTCTCGTGACGTCATAGTGCTTATTATTCATGAGCCTCGTTTTCGGGTAGTTATCGTCTTATCGACGAACCCGATGACCTCCACGGGACTTCCGTCTTAACTTCAAGGAACATGACTTGGAATTATTAATCATCCATTTCGTCTGAAATCCAGCAGTGTCTTTGATGTGTTTCGGTTGCGTAAGGGCGACGGTTTCCATGGAGACCGCAGGCGAGCAGACGATTGGCCGTCATAAACGTCGAATACGGCCGACTCCGTCCTCGGTGCCAAGGGCAACGGTGGTCATGGCAACCATAGAAATCGAGATCAAAGTACCAGTGGGAGAGGAAGAGTGAGAGAGACCGCGATAGAAAAATATATATATATATATATATATATATATATATATATATATATATATATATAGAGAGAGAGAGAGAGAGAGAGAGAGAGAGAGACAGACAGACAGACAGACAGACAGAGACAGACAGACAGACAGATAGACAGAGAAAGACAGACAAAGGCGTTGCATTGAAAGCGGCCTAATTAAAGACCTCCAATGTATCATTTGATGTGACATAAACGCCTTGGTTGGCTTCTATAATCCCACTTGGCAGTCTATCACGCGCAATATAAACCGTTTTATTATAGATAAACGACGGCAGAATGTCGATACATATATAACACGACGCTGTATCCTTTATCTGATTGAGCGTTCAAGAGGATAACTGTCGCCTATAACAGGATTTTATTTAACAGGATTGCTAGACAAAGGAGCATTTGTATAGCGCCACATTGGAAGAATAACAGCGGGGCTGATGATGGAAAGTCTGATACACGAATAGCCCAGAAGCAAACTCAGTGGTACTGGTACTACACTTGTACTTTTCTCATGCGCTCAATCTAAATTTGAAATGCTGTAGGGCCTACTTGAATTCTTTAGAGCAGAGCTATTCAATTAACTGTTATGAAGGGCCAAATTTTTATCACAGGTGACTGCCCAAGATATTTAAAAATATTTCATGTTAGACAAAGTTATTTATCGATTAAGTATCTTCGCGGGCCATTCCACGCCCACTGGCGGGCCAGATCTGGCCCGCGGGCCGCCATTTGTTTTACGGATATAGGAAGCGTTCTGATATTTACTGAAATCTTTCACGTGAAGCTATTTGGCCAACCGGAAGGGGTAACTCCCGTGTCCACCCCCCCCCTCGCCCCTATTCGCGTGGGGTGGGATGGAGTGGGGGGCGTGACCCAAAGGGTCGTTCAGCTGACCCTTTCGGGGTGCCGTTTGCGGGCGAATATGCAGAGAAGTCTGAGGAAGTTATTTTCCCCTGTGTTCTGTCTGTCTTGACGGTTGCATATCGCTTCGGATATGAACGACGACCGTCTTCTGGATCGCTGAAGTTCGCCACACCCACATTGACCTTTGCACTCTTCGCCGTCGTCGTCGTCGTCGTCGTCTCCGGCGGCCCACGTGACAGGAAGTTGTTCTTGTTCTTGTTCTTTTTCTTCTTCTTTCTTGTCTTTCTTTTGTCCTTCCGTTTCTTTTTCTTCCGGTTGATGCTTCGCTCCAAGTGCACCTGGATCGCCTCGCCCAGAATTTCCGGATCGAACTCCGAATCCATCCGGTTGTCCGGTTCGACGGCGGAAGCGACTTTCCGGTGTTGTGGAGGATTCACCCGCTTCCGGTTGTTCCGGACAGGATTCCTTTGCGTCTTCCTCGTTCGACGGAGCAAGGATTTCGACTTCCGGTTTTAGCGTTACGACGACTTCCGCTTCCTCTTTTCTGACGGCGCTGGAACGGGACTTCAAGTCCTTCGCCAGGCATACGGACACCTTGCGAAAGGGAGCAGTCGACGAGGGGGTCAGAAGGTCAACCACCGACTGGACGGAGCGACTGTGCACCAGTCTATCTGCCCCGAAGCCCGTCTGGAGTCGGTTGCTGGGGTCCGTCGGGGAACGAACGAACGCGGCGGCGCGGTTCAGAGGGTCGCTCGCTCTCTTGCGATGGTCGAGCAGGATCGCCCGGAAGTCCTCGCGCGAACAGACGACGCCGTCTCCGTGAGACGGAGACGGCGTCGCAGTGGCGGTGGCGGAAGTGGCGCCACTCTTATCCTCCTCGTCCGGGGGTGTCGTCCCCGGCGAGTCGGACGCGTCGTCGCTGACCGAACGCCGACGGAGCGACTTCCTCGCATCGGCCGCCGCCCGGTCGCGGTTGCGTCGGCGAACGACGCTGGCGACCGCTTCCGGAACCGGGTCCGACCTCATCCGGACCCTCCGACGGGGCACGACCAGCGACGTCGAGGCTCCGGAGAAGGAGGCGTCCTCGAGGGGTATCTCCTCGAAGTCGCGCCGTTCCTCCTGGTGCTGCCAGCTGCGTCGCGGTCGCAGGGCCTGCCTCGTCTGGAGGTACTCGGAGGCGGCCTTCTGGCGTCGCTCCTGGACCAGGGCGACGAGGTTCGGCCACTTGGACGTCTGCAGCATCTTCTCGTGGATGCGGTCGCGCACGCGCGAGATCAGCACCGCCGGGATGCTCGGGGTGCGTTCGAGACCCCTGGTGGCACGCTGTACCACGTAGCTGCCCTTCCTCTCCAACGGCACCTGGAGACTGCGTCTCCCTCCCGCCGCTGTTCCCTCGGGCGGCGTCGGCAGACCGAGGCCGTCGTAGGCGGGATCGAAGTCCCAAACTCTTGCCGCTGAAGGGACGGTGCCGGCGTTCGACGACAGAGACCGCGCCCTGGTCTTGTAATGCAGCGACCCGCCGGCGAGGTACTGTCTCGCCGCCGACGCCGCCGCTGCAGTCGGCGAGGACGTCCCGGTGTCTTGCTCCGTCTTTCGTTCGGTTCCCGGAGAGGGCAGCAGCAGTCGCGTCTGCTCGGTCGTATTCGCGGCGACCCCGTCGTCGTCAAGCCCCGGTCGTCGCCTACGTCGACGGTCGGGGTCACCGGCGGCGGCGGCGGCGGCGGCGGCGGCGGTCGGATCGAGCGACTGCGGCTCTGGCGATGGGACCCCGAGGGTTGTTGGTCCCCTGACGACGACGGTGCTCCACGCCGTGCGCAAGAAGCCGACTGCATTGCTTCGCCGAGTTCACCGGGATTCCGCGAGACCTGAATTTATCTTTTTTTTCTGGAAGTTGAA
>CM030870.1:6562119-6717119 GCA_018105865.1 Metaphire vulgaris | reverse complement strand
CAGAGACAGAGACAGAGACAGAGAGAGAGAGAAAGAGAGTATGAGCGACGTCCTTTAAAGCTGCGATGACATGATTTATTGAAAGCAGATCAATGTTATTGGCATAGTCACGGGGGGAGGGGTCTGGGCCCCCTATTTTGGCTGGCACCGGTCGTGGTTGGATTTGCGCAAAACCGTTGAGAAATTTCGGGGTGGCTTGGCCCTTGGGCGGCAGGCAACACGATAGAGGAGAATAGGCCTACACATGGATGGTTATGCGATGAACAGGGGCGTAGCGACGGGGGGATGTTTATAGATGCACTTCCAAAATCAGACTACCTTAAAATTTCTAATGTATTTTTTAAAGATTTTCTAAGTATACAGATTTATACCCCCAAAACACATTATACCCTCCACAAAATCAAATTCCTGGCTACGTCCCTGCAGGGACGTCATTTGGGGGCAGGGGGCATTTGCTCCTTCCTGATTTTTAGGGGAAAAATTTTTCGCCAATATTTGTGTTATTTAGTTTTAACATGCCAATTGGCTGGCTAAATAGGTAAACAAAAGCAAAAAAAGGTCAGCAGCCTCTAAAGGAGTGCTTGGTGTCGAGTAATCTGAAGAAGTAACTAATCGTAAAAAATGACTGACAAGCAAAAAAGGTCGTCAACTTTTTCGCAAATTTGTCAGGTCGAAAGTGTTTTGCCCCCCCTGAAAAACAGTGAAGCGACGTCTCTGCGTCCATGGCGATGAGATCTGTTTATGGCCTTCATTTTCTTATCTCTGGCTACGCCACTGGTCGATTCACTTGTGAATTGGATCAGATTTCGATCTCAACTACAATGCCGTTGGGATCTAGGGCGCTAGGGAAAGAACTACGAACAAGAGCGTAAAAATAGGGAAAGCACATTTTCAAATGTCAGTGGAAATTTTCAGGGAGAAAGTCTAGAAATTTCTTCGCTAGACCCCCTCAAGAAAAATCGTGTCTACGGCGGCTACATAAGCCTCCCTTCCCCAGTGGCGGCTCTAGGATTTGGCAAGTGGGGGCCGTTGGGGTGGCACCTTCTAATCATGGGGGCCAACCATTTGTTGTTTAATATATGTAGCATTAAGTATAGGGTCCCAACTGGGGGTGGGCACTGGGGGGCCAGGCACTCAATAGGGGGGCACGGGCACCCTGCCCCCGATGGAGCCGCCACTGCCCCCCCCCCCCAATGCCTGACGCAAAATTTACCGCGCACAGTAAATCCCTGTCATCCGTTTCTGTCTCATAAATAATAAATAATCCAATTTAGACGAAATTTCGAAACCTTCAGAAACGTATTATCGTCTGAGACGACAGCGACCTAGCGCTGCAACGGTCTCGGCTTATCGTGATGCGCGGTACTACTAATCCAGAAAGCGCTACATAAATTCAGGATATTTTACTTACTTGCCTATCAGTCCTTTGACTCGCTGGCCTTCTATCCCTCAGACGTACAATGAAGATGAAATATTATTTTCTTTATTGAACTATTTTCTTGATAAAAACCTAAAAACCTTGTCCGAATAAAAGATGTTTCTAACGCAACTTATTCGAGAAAATAAGCTGACCATTTTCTTGTCTCTGAGTGCTGCCTGCTTACTTACCTTCCTCCCTTTGGCTTAAAGA
The DNA here is from genome assembly GCA_018105865.1 of Metaphire vulgaris. Classification (NCBI taxonomy): domain Eukaryota; kingdom Metazoa; phylum Annelida; class Clitellata; order Crassiclitellata; family Megascolecidae; genus Metaphire; species Metaphire vulgaris. Next base: position 6,715,489 of record CM030870.1, on the reverse strand, counting down.
CTCGAAGCCTCTTTCTGGTCGTTTAATTGGCGAGGGTATTTTTATCGACAGAGGGCGCGTCATTCATCCGTCGACTCCAAGTCACTCGGAGTGTCGCGCACGCAGACTGCACTGTTCGCGTCACGCTGGCGTCGGGTTACGAATGATTCCCCTCGGTGCTAAAGTCTGTCGCGCCGCGGTCCTTACCCGACCCAGTGCGAATCGACTCGCAGCGAGCGATTCCTGCACAGACCGGGGATTTAGATTCTGGAAATGGAGAAAACGAAAACTTCGGGAGTTGGGGTGGAGGGGTGTGGGGGGGGCGAGATAATCTCTAGTCCAGTTTTAAAATGCATGCTTAGTATTGTCATAGACAGGGGCGGCGCTAGGGGGTGGGTCCGCGGGTCCGGACCCACCCAGCCCCGGACAAAGACACCCGAGAAAATCGTGCAAATCCGCAGAGAAATTTTGATTGGGGAGGGTAGTTGGGAGGGGGGTAGTCTGAGCCGGATCCTGGTTGTGTAGATTGCATTAGACCCACCGAGCCAACAAAACCCAGCGCCGCCCCTGGTCATAGACTTACAATGCTCAGCGAGAAATTTGTGAAGTGTATTTTCACACGCAATCTCTCCCCTTTGCTTTTCGCAGACATGGCTTTTCTAAGGATTGACAAATCAATTGTACTAAACGACCTCCATTTTATCGAATCAGACAGTGTTTATTCTAGCCACCTTGACATTGGATGGGGATTTTGAAATGTTTGGGGGGACAAGGTCTGAGTCTCCACACTTTTGGAGGGGAAATTTCCATCCCCCAGCCAACACATAAAAATGTTGGGGGATTTTAAAACTGGGGATTCCCTCCAGAGAAGGCATAGAATAAACACTGGAATAGGGTAATATTCGATTCCAATCTTGATATTTTGACGATAGTTTCGGACAATATTCGCACTTCGCAAATCGGCAGCCACCCTACCCATACCCAAACTGTTTAATAGGCATAAACTTCTATTAGGCCTCTAGACTCGAGACCCCCTTTTTTTAAGAGGCTACCATAGGGAAGGGAAGGGGAAGGAATGGGATCTGAGACACCCCACTTTTTCATCCAAGTTTACGCCATTGCAACGGATACAACATTTCTCATCGGCTTTGCACAATCTCATGACCAGTCAAGGCCGAAACATGAGGGGGCCCATCCCCTGCACCCCTCATGGATACGCTGATGCTACTAGGCGCTGATAGCATGTGCTACCACGTGCTAGTAGCATGTGCTACTAAGTGCTACTATAAGTGATAAGCCGATGTCTTTTGCGATCTTTTTTAGAGACTGCCTTTGCCGGAGGCGTTCCGAATCTTTTCCTGTCGCGAAATAAAAGCACAGGTCGTTCGGTCGAACTGACAAAATCCGCCAAAGCTAATCGTTCGTGAAACGAGCGATAATTCGGGTGGAAGACATGTAGGGAAGCCCTGGAAACTAGGAACGCTCTCCCAGTGGCTGGGCACCACTGGCGTGCCAAGAGTCGTGGGCGCCCGAAGCCAGGTTTAAATTGGAAGTCCCCCACCGCGCCACCCACCTCGGTTAGGTGTTAACGAACCAGAAAAAAACAATTATGGTGCCCTTATTTGGCGTGGATGCCTCTGGAACCAAAATCGATAATTTGTGAGGGTTTTCATGTAAAAAAATGTCGACGAGCAAAAAGAGGTCGCCGAGATCAATTTAGGTGCCCCATCTGGTGGATGCCCGGGACCACCACCCCCGTCTGCACCCTATTACTGGCTAGTGGCTACCACCAAATTCTGCGGCCCGTATTGGTCAGATTGGTTATCACAGTCTGGGGTCGTGTAAGACCAACTCAATAGATGACAGTATTGGCGTAGCCCGGGGGGGGGAGGCGCCCCCGATTCTGACTGGAACCGGTCGTGGGATTTGCGCAAAAACGTTGAGAAATTTGGGGGAGGGTAGTTAGCATGAGCGAAGAGAATACGGGGATGTTCGGAGAATTTCTTGATGAGCTTTTTTTGATCGTCGAAGACTTTTTTACCTAAGATGTCGATATTTGCCCCCAGGGTGCGATTTGTGACCTGGAGCAGTGGGGGGGGCATGTCAAGCTTGGGGGATGTAGTTGTTGGGGAAGTGCAGCAGTGGGGGGATGTAGTGGTGGAGGATGCAGCAGTAGAGGGGATGCAGTTGGACAGTGGGGGGAATCCCCCTTCCCCCTACAAATCTTACCCTGTTTGCCCCTATTCTTTAATCCTGGCTACGCAACTTCTTGTCAATCGACAAAGAATAAAACATCAGCAACAGAATTCTTTTTATTTTTTGCTTCTACGCGAAATTATTTTGATTTATTGAAAGCCACGAGAAAATTCATTCGGATAAATCGAAGAATAATTTATATTTCGTGCGAGAATTGTGAGCAATTTTCTCGAAGAGATTTTTCATTACCTGTACTCTGAAGATGAAGTATCGCGCGATAATAATTATTTCAAGGCAGGGTTTTATAACAGCCATGAAATATTGATGCCTTCGTTTCCAAATTGTTAGCTCCAATTGCGTCAAAAGGCGACAGTTGTCAACTATGCCATGTCTGTCTCTCAGTCTGTCTGTCTGTCTGTCAGTCTGTCTGTCCGTTTGTTTAATTTTCCGCATATATATAGATATATCTGTATCTCTGTCTGGCGGTCGTTTAGTTTTGTCTGTCTGAGTGTCTGTCATTCTGCTTATTTGTCACTCTGACTCCGTCTGTCTGTAGATTTGACTACCTCCTTGTCTACTTGCATGAATTTGTCAGGATGTGCGTGTGTGTGTGAGTGATTGAGTGAGTGAGTGAGTGAGTGAGTGAGTGAGTGAGTGAGACTTTCAGAGACTTTTCTCAATTAAGAGCACACCATCTGTCGCCGCCGTCGACTTAAGAGGATTCATTTTTCATCCCATCCAGAATCTCTGCTGCTGCTGCTGCTGCTGCTGCTGCTGCTGCTGCTGCTGGCCTCCCTCGTGGCTCTCCATCCGCCGGAGACACCGGAAATTCTGATTCGAAGCGATTTCCGGCGACGTATCAGGTCATATCTGCAAAAAGTCATCAGACAGACCACAAGTCGATGACGTTTGGTCACTTGGAATTATGGTGAGAGGAGAGAGAGAGAGAGAGGGAGAGAGAGAGAAAGAGAGAAAGAAAGAAAAAGAGGAGAGAGAGAAAGGAGACAGACAGACAGACAGACAGAGACAGAAAGAGAGAGTGAGGTAAAAGAGGTGGAGAGAAAGAAAGAAAGACAGACAGAATAGAGCTTTAAAATCAGATGAGAACGCTTGAAGGTAACAGACATACAGAGCAAGGATCTTAATATTATAGATATTAAATTTAATTTAAACCGCAGTATTCATCATCGTCATCATCGTCGCCATCATCATTGTCGTCGTCATCATCATATTCTTCAGACGATTTCTCTAGTTCAAAAATAATAGAAAAACGCCAAAAGATAGGTTCGAACAACGTCATTACGCCACAGCTACGTCATCGTTACGTCATCGTTACGTCATCATTGCGGGTTTCCTGTTTTCGACGTTCGATAATAGTAGAGAAGAACCCGAAGCAAGAGTCAGTATTCGACCATGGTCGAGGTCTCCATGGAAACGCCGGCATTGACGACGGCACTCGTGCGAGCGGTCGTCTTGACGACGTCTTAGCGGAAGATCAAAAATGTCGGCGTTGCCTGGCAACGCCGGTCCTCGAAAGCAGCGCAGACGACGACTCGAGACTTTCGGATTCCGTACACGGCATTATCGCACCGGATGCAGGAAGTCGAAGGAAGCGGTAAATCGCACGGGGTGTACGTTGTCTTCTCTACCCACAGATATCTACTAACGGCGTCCTCTGCTCCGGCATACGTCTTCGTTTCGTTCGCCTTCTCGTTGACGTTGTTGACTTATATAGCGCTACTTCTGCCGATTATTCCAGTCCAAATGGTGCGCGTGAGATAAATATATACATACATGCGCGTCCGCTGAAAATTTTCCAGGAGGGTGCAACATGTTACTTACCTGAAAGCAAAGCCAATTTGGTTCTAAATTTAAATGATAAGAAAGACATAGACTAAATGTGATGTTTTTTAATTGAGTCAAGAGATCATCTTAATCATGTTCACAAGATAAAAACGCTAGTCTTCTATCATTATATTATTATTATCATTAAATAGTAATCAATTAGAAATTTGTATTTTAAAATAAATTTATGAATTCCAGGGGTTGACCCAGTTAGCTCCCTGGCGCCGTTGCTTAGAGAGAAGAGAGAGATAGAAAGAGAGAGCGAGAGAGAGACACACAGACAGACAAACAGACAAACAGAGAGACAGACAAGCAGACAGACAGAGACAGAGATAGAGAATAGATAAAGAAACAGGCAGCCACACTCTAAGAAAGACATACTCTGAGAGAGAGAGAAAGACAGACAAACAGACAGACAAACAGACAGACATATACAGAGATAGAGACAGAATAGATAAAGAAACAGGCAGACATACTCTTAGAGAGACAAAGACAGACATACAGACATACAGACTGGCTTGATTTATTCCACGCAATTCCATCCACAACACACACACGGTTGGCGCCACAGAAGTCGTGACTCTTGCCTTAGGCGGACGCTGAGTTGGAGCTATATAAATCGCCAGGCAGGTCAGGCACGACATAGATTAAGAACTGAAAATAACCAGACTGGACAGACCTCGGCGACTGCAGAGACTTAGTACCGAAAATAACTAGACTGATCACGCCACCGCCAACGGCATTATGGATCACGCACTTAGGAGGATGAAGCGACGCCCGTCACGTGACCTGCCTCCTTGTTCTATCGTCATGGAGACCCCGAGATCACGTGATCTACGAGGTGAAAAACTGTTTTCCTTCCATTCGCTCTGACTTATGTTAAATGTGAAATGGCGCTATAGAAATTTTCTGATTGATTGAGATCTAGAAAGACGGAGAAATAAAAGTAAAAACCGAACGTTAAGTCGCCCGGCAGATGGCGGAGACATTTCCTATTTTGTGGCACCAACTGTAATCGGCGCCTATTTTGAAGACCTAAAGAACCACCAAGACCAGTGGCGGTTCTACGTGGGGGATGAATGAAGATGCATCCCCGATTTCCCCCCCCCCCCACCGGACTATTTTTTGCTTGTCAAACTATTTTTGGGTAAAAGTCAAGTAAAATGACGGAGAAAATAGTGCGGGTGACCAGTTTTTATTCTAGCCACCTTCAAGTCGGAGTAAGTAGGCCTAAGTAAGTAAGTTGGTAAATCAACCAAATTTCCACAGCGCTATTCCGTAATATATCTTCATATTTAAATTAATTGGTCGCATATAACCGATTTATTTTACAGAGCTTGGGTGCAATTAGTTCGATGCGATGGCCAGTGGCGGTTCCACTTGGGGATGAGTGGGGATGCATCCCCCACTGAACTATATTTGCTTGTGAAACACATTTTTGGGTAAAGGTCTAGTAAAACTACGGAGAAAAACTGCGGATGACCTTTTTTGCTTGTCAACCTATTTTTTGGGTAAAGTGTAGTAAAATTCGGGAAAAATTGCATTTTCGGCAAAGTTTATATTGATTTTTCCTTCTATTTTATCGCCCCACCAACTTCCTATGAATTAATTTTGTCCCCCATCCAGGGGCAGCGCTGGGTTTTGTTGGCTGGGTGGGTCTAATGCAATCTACACAACCAGGGCCAAGCTCAGACCACCCCTCCCCCCAAAAAAAATCAAAATTTCTCTGCGGATTTGCACGATTTGCTCGTGTGCCCCTGCCCGAGGCTGGGTGCTCGCTCTGGACCCGCGGACTCACCCCCTAGCGCCGCCCCTGCCAACACCAAGAAACCCTGGAACCGCCACTGTCGATGGCGCTATATAAGCTGTATTTAGCGTGTCGCTTCTGTTGTCTAACGGAGAGTAACGGAATTATCGACGGCGAGACAGGATTAGAAATACGAATCCATTTTCCACAATCCTAAGTCACCCGGTCCTTCCTCCGTCGCACAGGTAAGTAAGTAAGTAAGTAAGTAAGTAGGCGGTTTACCTGGACCAGACGACGCTCCGGAATAAAGCAGACGACAAAAGCTGCAGCGACTGAAACTCTAGAAGGAAATTCAAAACGCTGCAAATGGAAAGTAATGCGCCTTTTGAACCAGTGGCGGCTCCCCATGGGGGGCGGGGAACCCGTGTCCAACGTATTGAATGCCTGCCCCTCGGTGGGCCCCATGTTGGGACCCTATACTATCTATCTACAGTGTATCTATGTCTGTGTGTGTGTTTCTGTCTTTCTGTGTGTGTGTGTGTGTTTGTTTGGCTGTCTGCATGCAGAGGCTAGCGTCCCAATGGCTACTATGACTCGAACCATGGGTGGCACATGTGAAGGGGGCGGCAAATTGAGCGGTGATGACCTTTTTTTGCTTGTCAGGCATAAGAACAGCAGATTGGGGGCGGTATTTTTTCCAGGAGCCATGGGCGGCACAAGACCACGCCACGTCACTGGCTGTCTGTATGCTGTCTGTGTGTGTCTGTTTTTCTCTGTTTGTGTGTTTGCTTGTCTGTCTGTCTGCCGTTCGTGGATTTCCCATATTCCAACAGGTACAGTGTTTATGAACAATCTCGGAATTCACTTTCAATCCCGGGTGCAGTTACCAACAGCAGAACGTGGCGGTCTTAGGCACAGTATATGGCCATCCGCTGTATTCTGCAGACGTCATCAAAAGATCCTATATATACACACATAGGCCTCTAGACATCGGTGTCATCGTCCGGTTTAAACGATCGGAAATTGGGTCCTGCTGAGAAAACTACGCCACACGAAGTTCAAAGGGTCGACTTTCCACCTACACAGTGTTCAAGATAAGAGAGAGAGAGAGAGAGAGAGAGAGAGAGAGAGAGAGAGAGAGAGAGAGAGAGAGAGAGACAGACAGAGAGAAAAAGACAAGACAGACAGACAGACAGTCAGACATACAGACAGACAGACAGACAGACAGACAGATACAGATACAGATACAGAGACAGAGAGGAGGGAGAGGGAGAGACAGACAGACAGAGAAAGAGAGACAGAGACAGAGAGAGAGTGAGAAAGATGGGGATGGGAGGAGAGAGAGCCTAGAGGGAGAGAGAGAGTGGGAGAGAGGTAGCAGGAGAGGGGCGGTCACTTTCATTTGATGTTATCAATTACTTTAATGTCGTGGGTCTACGACATCCAATCGTGGCTAAAGTAACAGACCACCCACATCGTTGCACGGCGCGGGGATGGGGAGGTCGATGCTTCGTGACGTCAGATCCGTTGGCGGGAAAGAAAGAGAAGGCAAAGATGTAGAAGAAGAGCAGTAGCGGGGCGGGGGGAGAGACAGAGAAGGAGGAGAAGGAGGAGAAGAAGGTGGAGAGGGACAGAAGGGTCCATTAAGGGAGAAGAATCGTGGTCTCAACGCCCCTCCCCATCAACAAAATGGCACGATTCCACTCGAACGCCTCCCACTCATCTCTCTCTCTCTCTCTCTCTCTCTCTCTCTCTCTCTCTCTCTCTCTCTCTCTCTCTCTCTCTCTCTCTCTCTCTCTCTCTCTCTCTCTCTCTCTCTCTCTCTCTGTGTCTCTCTTTTTTCTCTCTCCTCTCTCTCTGTCTGTCTGTCTCTGTATCTGTCTCTGTCTGTCTGTCTCTCTCTCTCTCTCTCTCTCTCTCTCTCTCCATCTTACCCCTCCTCCCAGGTCCTTTTCGCTATTGTCTCCGTGTAGCCTTCGTTCGAATCAGTCGTGACGCAGTCGTCGTCTCCTTGAAGAAGGCGTCTTTTTCTTCGAACAGCGGGCCACGTCGGCGCTGACTATGGCCTCCTTGACTGTCATCATCATCATCATCATCATCATCATCATCATCATCATCATCATCATCATCATCATCATCATCATCATCATCATCATCATCATCATCATCATCATCATCATCATCATCATCATCATCATCATCATCATCATCATGTGTCATCTTCATATCTGAAGGTTGACGGTCATGAGTTGTTTCCACTTTGTTCTGTCTTCAGCAATCCTTTTTAGTCTTCCGTAGTTCTTTTCCTGTATGTGTTCCTTAACGTCGTCCAGCCAGTCTCTTCTAGGTCTTCCTCTGGCCCTGTTTCCCTCATATCTGCCCTCTAATAGGACTTTTGCTTGTTCTGTGCTTCAACCCCGCATTATGTGTCCAGCATACTGAGTTTTCCTGTTTATAATTTCTGTCAGGAGTTGTCTCTTTTCTCCAATTTTCTTCAGTACCTCTTCATTTGTTATTCTCTCTTGCCAGCTAATTTTCAAGATTCTTCTGAAGCACCACATTTCAAAGGCCTGTATTTTATTTGACTGTAGTCCGGTCTTTTTGCTGAGACGTGTGCTGCCTCCCTGCCTGGGGGCGAAATCCATCGAAACGAAGCAAAATAGCCTCAGAATCCACCTTAAGCTGCACGAATTCGTGCATTTGATCGGCCTGTCTCTAGATCTTTCGATGAATCATTGAAATCAGATCTCTTTCATTGTCCATCCAACTGCATAAGCTGTCTGTCTGTCAATCTGTCTATCTATCTGTATGTCTGTCTGTTTGTCCGACTGTCTGTCTGTCTGTCTGTCTGTATGTCTAGTGTATATCCGTCTGTTTCAACTGTTCGTCCATCTGTCTGTATGAATGTATGTTCGTCTGTCTGTCTGTCTGCCTGTCCGTTTGTTTAACTGGCTGTCTGTCTGTCTGTCTGTGTGTCTGTCTGTCTGTCTGTCTGTTTCAACTGTTTGTCCGTCCGTCCGTCCGTCTGTCTGTATGTTTGTGTCTGTCTGTCTGTCTGTCTGTCTGTCTGTCTGTCTGTCTGTCTGTCTGTCTGTCTGTCTGTCAATGGATCTGTCAGTGTGGTTCGCTGAATTCTTGATTGATCGATGGCTATGATTGCTGTCGTCCGTATTATCGGCGTCGATGAACTTTGGACTCTGACTCTTTCGCTCGAATGAGGAGCGATGCTAACTGCTAACTGTAGGAACCGCAGAAGATTTTCCGCGGCTCAAAAATTCCGAATGAAATGTCTGGGCAGTGTCCCGCGTCAAGCAACGTGGAGAAAAATAGAGAAAATCATCGATGGAAATTCTTTAAAGATTTGAATCACAAGACATGGACACACCGGAACGGTTATTTCTAGGATTATCAATTGGGGGGAGGGTGGTGTCCGTAAATTCTGGGTCTCCTTCCAAAAAAGTCTGACAAGCAAAAAAAGGTAATCCCATAGCTGAGATTGGGGGTCATTGGGGGTGTCGGTCTCAAATTGGGGCGTTGAGGGGTGTTAGAGGGTGTACAAATATCCCTGCACACCGGAAAATGTGTTTTACGTTGGAGAATTTGTTTAACTCGCGGGCATTTTTACATATCTTTGCGAACAACGTTTAATATTCTTCCATTGGGTTCTGTTACATAGAGAATTGAATAGTAAACTGCCAGAGAAGGCACGCCAAAGACGTCATTAACTAACACGATACACAATTCCTGCAAAGGCACCTGCTGGTGATGCAACTTAATGTGCTACTAATTATGAAAGATGCCATCTTTGTCCAAGGGTGATGGACAGAAAAACCGGAAAGCGCTGTGGCAGTTGTGGCTTTGTTTGCTCAAATCTTTCGGCTGTTTCTGTATAGTCTGTACTATGTGAGGACTGCCAGTATAGGCCTAAAACACTGAGACACATACAACTTGATAGAGCTATTGAAATTCCGTCGTGTTTGTGACCGTTCACAAATATATTGAGAGTAGGCATATGTTCGTTTTCTTGTGTTTAGTTCCTTTTAGCGATAAAATTATATTGCCTCATTTTCTCGAAAAATTAATCATTAATGACACGTATTGTTAATTCTGTATCACAACATTCTGTGGTAGAAAAAAATTCCAAGGCATGACAAGTTTAGTCCCAGAAAAATAAAGATTAGATTTGTGACTAACGATGATTCACTGATCTCGGCAAACGCATTGGGGCGCATTCCCATAAACCCCAAAACTTCGAAAATTTGTATGGCCGGATGGTGGTTAAATGCTGTTGAGTTAGTCAGCTGCTAAGGCAACAAACATGTTGACTCTAGATACGCCACTAAAGTGAAAGAATGCCTTGCGCTGCAGTCAAATTTTAATTTCGGCATAACCAACTCAAGATTTGGCATAACCAACTCGCGGATTAACAGAAAAGTTAGTCCATAGGCAGTAGGATGTGGATAACACACGCATAACTTCTTCCATAACCCACTGATTCAGACCGGACCCTAGAGATTTCAGGAACTTCTCAATATTTCTAAAATCAGGACTTATATAGGTTATATAGATCGTTCTTGGACATAATCAAAAATCCGGACAGGTGGAAAGATCAAAGATCTTTCCGGGTTGACCTGGTCCTAATTCGGATTAGATTTGGTGCGCTATCGGCTTAAGTCCTAGGCATTATGACAGTGGTGCCATAGAAGTTAACTAACTGATTGGTTTGGTCGATGTATGCTGGCAAGATAAATCGCCACGGTCATTATGATCGCTAGGTGGAGACACGTTTTCACTGGCCTCTATTTTCTGAGACACCAGTTCGGGCCAGTTGTAGGCCAGTATAATAAGACTATAGTTTAAACTAATTTTATTAGGCATAATAATCATAGTCAGTGGCGGCTCCACATGGGGGCTCGGGGATCCATGCCCCTATTGAATGCCTGGCCGGGCCCCTAGTGGCTACTACATACCTATAAACAAATGGTTGGGCCCACGCTTAGAAGTCGCCAGGGGCGTAGCGACGGGGGGTATATCGGTATATATATATATACCCCCAAGTCAGTCTGCCTTAAAGCTTTTAAAGTGATTTACATGTGATTATATGTGGTTTATGTGGTTTATAGTTAAGATTTATACCCACCCAAAATATTTATACCCTCCCAAATCAAATTCTTGGTTACGCCCTGGAAGTCGCCACCCCAACGGCCCACCCCACTTGCCAAATCCTGGAGCCGCCACTGATCATAGTCGTGTGACTATCAGCTTGTTGCCTTAATAATTATTTTGGTTTTCAGTGGTGTGATTTAATAAAAACAAAGCAAAAATCATCGCTATAAAGTTTTAAACATGCTTCTTTTTGAACAACAATTTTTACACAATGCACAATCCTCCAGTAAAGGAATGAATTAAAGAAGGTAGGAAAACTACACCAATATACCTATGCTTCCTTACACTAGGTGAAAATTACACCAATATACTTATGCTCCCTTATTCTAGGTGAAAATTACACCAATATACCTATGCTCCCTTACACTACACTTACCTTATGTTCACTTACACTACACTCTAGGCGAAAATTACACCAATACTTATGCTACCCTACACTAGGTGAAAATTACACCAATATACTTATGCTCTCTTACAGGCTTACACTAGGTGAAAATTACACCAATATACTTTTGCTCCCTGAAAATTCACGCCACCAGCGGGGGCGCTGAACTCGCGCGAGTTGAAAGCTGCACTTCCTGAAAATTGATCTCTGGTTCGGCGTCAATCCGACTAACTTCCTGCGCCGAGATCTCGTGCCGAGAGGCAGTGGACCGTGACCGCTTATTTAGCGCTCAATCGATTCTGTTGTCCTTCCTGGAGTATTATTTCAAGGTCAACTCAAACACAGTGACGTAATACGGGCGCTCGGTAGGCAGCAGCGCTTCTTGGCGCAGCGCAGCGCGGCGCAGCGCAGTCCTGAATGCCGGGTCTATAGCGCCGAAACAGTATTCGCCACGGTTGACTGGTTGTCATGGAGTGGCGTCCCTCCGAATCGATCGCATTACCTGGAAACCTTTCCAGCGTCGGAAGAAAGACACCGATCGTGGTTTTGACTTGAATCGAGCTGTCAAAATATTTGTTATCTCCAAAGAGATATTCAGGACGATCGATCGAATGCGTCCAATTGTAAAAAGAAGCATACGCATTAAATAATGATGATGATAGTGATGATGATGATGATGATGATAATAATAATAATAATAATAATAATAATAATAATAATAGTAGTAGTAGTAGTAGTAGTAGTAGTAGTAGTGGTAGTAGTAGTAGTAGTAGTAGTAGTCTTTAGTAGCTAGTTTAGCCGATGACAGATTAGTAAGAAGTCAAAAGAAGAAGAAGAAGAAGAAGAAGAAGAAGAAGAAGAACTGGATTCTAGGTGGTCTAGTAGGGTTTCTCCTGTGCTGAAAACCACTGTCATTCCTCCAATTAATTATTTCTTTGGCTTTGGATCAGCGGTTCTCAACCCGTGGGCCGCGGCCCAAAGGTGGGCCGCGAGAGGCAGTCTTGTGGGCCGCACTGAAGTACTGTTGTTGTGCCTTTTAGCATAATTCTTATTGCTTATTGTCACGTCATGTCATGTCATGTCATGAAGCCGCCGTCGCTATGCGAAGGTTGGCGGCAACGTTGAGCAATAATTCTCCACTGCTCCCTTTCTCTAGCTGCTTCCATTAGTGGAGCTCCATTCATGTTAGTCCATGACATAATGTTGTCTATCCAGCTGGTTCTGGGTCTGCCTTGAAGAAGAAAGTCCTGGAAGAATCAAACCTGTTATTATTGAGTTTTCAGTAGGAGTCTTCTGTTTTTCTTGAAAACATGTCAAATATCCAATTTTTTCTTGATTTGATATGTTTGGAGAAATTCTGATCTACTCCAGCCATTTTGTGTAGTGTCTCATTGGATATGAAGAGAGGCAGCGAATCCTCAACATTTTTCTCAAGTATTTGTTTTCAAATGCTTGAATTCAGTTTATTGTCTTCTTCATTTTAATGTCCATGACTCACAGCCATAGGAGGCAACAGGCCAAACAACTAGTGCCCTGATCAGTCTTAGCTTTGTAAGTTTACTGACCGATTTGTTCTTCCAAACTTTTAGTAATTTGATTATTATATTGCTTAGTAATGTTCCAAAATACCATTTGTTGATAATATCTACTGTACGTGTACGTTACTATCTATCCAGCACAGCAATTCATTTAATAATCGTACAACGGTACAATATAGATTTATACAGATTTTTGAGAGGGTCCAGTGCCTTATGGACCCTCACAACCAAATTTGTTTGTGAGGGTCCGGACCTCAGGACCCTCACGGGATAGACGCCTATGCAACTCACCATAAACATGAAATTTTTTCACTCAACCCAATCCATCAGAACCCAACCAAACCCATGAAAATTTTCTGGTATCAACCCAATCCATCAGAACTAATCGATGTAACCAAACCCAGAAACGATGAAAAGAATCCCAGGACAATCCATCAGGCCAACCAAACCCACGCCTCATGCAATCCATCAGAACCCAACCAAACCCATGAAAATTTCTCACTCAACCCAATCCATCAGAACCCAACCAAACCCATGAAAATTTCTCACTCAACCCAATCCATCAGAACCCAACCAAACCCATGTTTATATAATATGGTCTGCCTGTAATATTCAACACTGGTATCGACATTTATTCTCTCTCTCTCTCTCTTTCTCTCTCTCTCTCTCTCTCTCTCTCTCTCTCTCTCTCTCTCACACACACTCCTCACACACTCAGAACCCAACCAAACCCATGTTTAGTTTGTCGGTCATGCTAATGAAGTCTCTCTGTTCTAATCGATCTCTATCTTATTTTCACACACAAAAAGCTCTGTTCTCAGTTTGAAACGCTAATGAAGTACTGTTCTAATCGATGTATTTTTATTTTAAAAGCCTGGCAGAAACGACTGCGCAAAAGAAAAGAATCGATGCGTGTCGAAACTCAGTTGGTTGTGCAACGACGCGTCAAAACTAAAACAGATCAATGGGACCATGGAAACGACATCCGTCACGCCCCACTGCGTCACGGCTCGTGGCGCCGACCTGTGCCAAGGCATGACAGCGCAGTCTACCTGCATCAGCAGCAGCTTTAGCCACAATGGCGTTCCTAGGGCATGACAGGTGGGGGCAGAGGTGCCCCGGGGACGGGCCGTGTATTGGAAGAGGTCTTCAAAGAAAAACTGTGCTCTTGCTTTCCACTCAGCGTAGAGAAATCGAAGAAGAAGAAGAACAAGAACAAGAACAAGAAGCTGATGAAACTGACTTTAAGCCAGTTGACCACAAACCACAAACCAGTTCGCATCCGTAAAACCAAGAAACGAACTGCATCTGTCATCTGTAGTTTTAATCTTGTGCCAATAAAATGTTAATTAGAGATTTGTTAACCTACAGTACTATTTCAATTTTCTGACTACCCTACAATGGGGAGGGGCAAACATCCTAGGTACGCCCCTCTTCTTGCGGTGTGCCTATTGTGATTGCTGCTGTTGCACCCTTCGATTTCAACGAAGTGATATATATATATATATATATGGGGAAGGGTATATTTCCTATATATATACTGCTATATATATATATAATTATACATTAAGCTACAATTTACAACAAAACTATCCAATGATATTACCTCCATTCAGGTCTAGGCATTTTATAAAAATTTTGATGCAACCGGAGAAAAGAAGGATGTATGTATATATTTAAGATATAAACAACGAAACACTGTAAGACGGACAGACAGACAGACCAGACAGACAGACAGACAGACAGACCAGACAGACAGACAGACAGACAGACAGACAGACAGACAGGTAGGTAGGCAGGCAAAACGCATAAGAAATAGACACAAAGTTAGAAGACTGGATACTAGTGATCGATTTTGCGATGAATGAGAATTTTTAGACATTTAGAGGCCTACTAGCGGCGTGTTGGACAAGTTAAGGCTAAAAGTTTAGACTCACAAGCGTAAGTGAAGTAAATGAAATCTCTTGGACGTTTATATAGCGCGTTCGAAAGTATATATAGTACAGCAGTCGCTACTCGTTCTTAGACGCGTAAAAACGCGTAAAAAACAGCCTCGAATAATCGTTAAAATCTCGACTATAGGTGTTTCAGAACGTCGTAGGTCCTGCGTAACTGCTTGGATTAGACCGAGCAAAACTAGTCACAGACTCATAGCCAACTGAAAGATTCATCAGCAGATGTACAGTAACCATGCCATGCCATACATTCATCGCGTGCAAACAATATTGTCGTCTGGTCCATGTACACTGTAGGTTTAGTCGAAACCCTTGGATATGCAAAAGAGAGGCTTTGTAGCAGTCTTGAGCCGCTGTAAATTTGCAAGTAGGCCTATTGTATTTGTTATGTGTCTTCAAAAGAGGATGCAAGAGAATTATTCTATTTGCCAAGATCATCTGTAGACCTAAAAAGCTGAAATCAGACGTAGGCCCTATAGTTGCTCTCTATTTAACATTGCAAACATTCTCATCTGAGAAGTTCTCAAATCCCAGTAACAGACTGCTGTATAACACGCACGCCTTTCACTTTGGTGGTCATTTAATTAAACCATATGCATTTTAAAGAAAGATTCAAGTTGGCCACAACGATAGCGTGACTGCCTGCTAATACAGTTGCGTTTTGTGATCTAGGAGTTTTAAAAATACTGTACAACAAAAAAGATGATGCAATTTTTGCGCTTAGAGATTAGAGGGTTTACAAGAGAAGCGTGCGGTCTGAAACGCCTTTTGCGTCGAAATGTACTTTCTCACAGGCTTGTTTTGATTAAAAAACCAAAAAGTTATGCATGCCTGAGTCGAGTTCTAAAATAAAATGAAGCCTCGATCGAGCTTTGATATGAAAATATCTTTTCCGAAAAGACTAACAGATATTGACCTGTTCAATTTGTTCAAAATTGTTTTTTTGGCTCTGAGAGAAAGAGAGAGAGAGAGAGAGAGAGAGAGAGAGAGAGAGAGAGAGAGAGAGAGAGAGAGAGAGAGAGAGAGAGAGAGAGGGAGAGGGAGAGGGAGAGGGAGAGGGAGAGAGAGAAAGAAAAAGACAGAGACAGAGAGACAGACAGACAGAGACAGGGACAGGCAGACAGACAGAGACAGAGAGGCAGAGAAACAGAGACAGCCGTCTTTGTCCGGCCGGATACTCCTGGATTTGACCTGGATCTTTAGTGATTTGGATTTGTGTGCCATCGGTTGATGCTTCTGTGCATTATGAAAGTGGCGCTCACAGGCTTGTTTTGAGAAGTTTAAGATTAGATTAGATTAGATTAGATTAGACAGACAGAAAAACATAGAGACAGACAGATAGAGACAGACAAAGATAAAGAAAAGAAAAGAGTCAGAGACAAACAAAGGCAGAGAGCCAGAGAGAGGGAGAGAGAGAGGGAGAGAGAGAGACAGAGAGAGAGACACAGAGAGAGAGAGAGAGAGAGAGAGAGAGAGAGAGAGAGAGAGAGAGAGAGAGAGAGAGAGAGAGAGAGAGAGAGAGAGAGAGAGAGAGAGACGCCAGCAGATAGACAGCGAGGGAGACAGAGGAGAGGGCTTGTTACAACCATGACGATCAAGTATAGGGACACAGAGGCTGTACTGTGTACTGTAGATACAAATGAAAGCGAGTATCGACGATCAACCGGTTAAGCGCGGCGCAACCAAGGGCAACAGTGTCCGAAGGCGTCCTATAAATGATCTGCGTTCGCTGCTGTGCGCCGGAGAGAGAGAAGACGAAGAAGAGGACACATTGGGAAAGTTCACTTCTTGGTCCTCAACTCCGCTACGCCATTTCGTCGCTTTCATGTGAAAAACGCAACAGGAGAGCGACCGATCGGTAGGTACGCTGTATTTATGCCGGACAACGCGTATTTTGTCCGCAGTTTCCTATCGATTTTCGGTCAATGGTGTCCAGGTTTGTGGCATCGAAAATTTATCTGAGAAACTGAATAAGCGATGTGCCAACTGTGAAAAGAACAGTGCATCAAGGCCAAGAAGATATTTTAGCCGTTTAATTGCCAGGTTGATGTGAGAGAATCTTCGGAGAACTTGAAATATGTCTCCGCATAAAAATCGTTTTCCAAAAGATCACTGCTGTTAGTTCTATCGGTCTTAACGAGAACATCTAATTCATCTAATTTGCTGATCGTTCACAGCAAAATGAATTTTATCATTTGAAATGCTTAGACAGTGCCTGTCGCACCCAGCTCTGACAGATATTTTGTATTTTAAGCATAAAATGTAAGACCAAGGTCTACTGTACGAGTGCTAGCCTGACTTCAGTTGTGTATCGTTTAGGCTAAAAATTATTGGAAGGAAAAAATTGGCCCAAGAAAAAACCCACTAGTCCTTTATTTTAAAGATGTATTGATTTACGAAAAAGTTTCTCTACAAAATGCAATGGTGTCGGACAATTTTAATAGCATTGACCGCGAGAGAGAGAAAGAGAGAGAGACAGACAGAGACAGAGACAGAGAGACATAGAGACAGACAGATAGACAGACAGACAGACAGACAGAGAGTGAGCAGAATTAAAATTTTCGAACGCTATTGTGGGTTGCACCACTCGGGGTGGGGGAGGGGGTAGGTCAGGCACTCAATCCTCTCTAAATCCAGCACCTGGATGGTCTCGTAACAGGTGGGTTCAGTGCCATTTTGGCGCGTATCAAACACAATTTCCTAAATCTCAACTGATTCTTTGGCAATTTCAAGGACTCTGCAGACAGAAGAAGAAGAAGAAGGAAGAAAGAAATCGAAAAATCCGATCTCGAGAAGAGGAGAGAGGAGAGATGAGGGCGAAATCATACAGCGCCTTTCTCTCGCTACTACTTGTTGCAGGTAGCCTATATCAAAACTGGTGCTGCATAAATACAAATTACTAATTGTTTTCAACGATATAAGAAAACTAACCAGCAACTTAAAGGGAAAAGGTGGCGCCGCTAACCAGTCGTGAGGCCTCGGGTTCAAACCTCAGAAATCTTGAAGAATGGTCGAATCGGGCTTACAGATTGATTGATTAATTAATTAATAATATTAATTAATTAATTAATTAATCGGGCTTACAGATTATGCGTTAGCCTATACGCAGTGGCGGCTCTAGGATTTGGCAAGTGGGGGGGCCGTTGGGGTGGAAACTTCTAATCATGGGGGGCCAACCATTTGTTGTTTAATGTATGTAGCATTAAGTATAGGGTCCCAACTGGGGGGGGGCACTGGGGGGACCAGGCTCTCATTAGGGGGGGCACGGGCCCCCCTGGCCTCCCCGGTGGAGCCGCCACTGCCTATACGACGTTTATGTGTAAAAATACATTTATTTTAATGAACTTCAAACTAACGAAAGATCTTACAACAAATGAAGAAGCGCCAAAAGGGATCGTTGAACTGTAGATCAGTAAGTAAGTGTCCGACAACTACCAACAACATCTAACAAGCAATGCTATCGAATCAATCGAGCATACTGGAGACCAGTTGTTTAATCTAGACAATAATTGTTAACGTGATTTTTTTCATTGCAGCTGGCAGTGCAGCGCCACGAGACAAACGAGGTAACAATCGCCACAAACTCTAAAACATAACTTATAAAATTGGCCTGTAAAGGTTCAAATCACGACCCGCCGGTAACTCATGACCTGCCAGATATCAGAAAGTGGCCCGCCATGTCTCGATATAGGCTATTATAATATGATGATTGAATGTTTTTGTAGTTTTATATTTTGGTGTCTGAAAGTTAATTAATAATAATAATACTATAGCACGTCGTTTATAAATATTTAGGTTCCCTATTTAGAGAATCGATTTTTCATCGTAAGAACCCGCATCCGAATAATGTACTGTCAACTAGCGTAGACCTAAAATCTGAATTTTAGAACGTATAACTTTGTGCATCATAATTATAAAGTAGCTATGACTCTCTACTTGGAAAGCTTTGGAACTGCGGTTATAGAAGAAGAAGAAGGAGGAGAAGGAAAATAAAAATAGGAGGAGGAGGAGGAGGAAGAAGAAGAAGAAGAAGAAGAAATACTTTAGAGTGAATCCCTTTTGAACTGGAACCATCCAGTTTCGTCTTTTGGAGTTCGAAGTTGATGCTCTTCTTACAGTTTTGTTGACATAGAAAAATAACTAAGAAATAAGCATAATTTTGTAGAGAAATTGTTTTGCGGTGGCGTAGAGTGGGTTGACAGCGCCCGGCCGGGGGGCGAAGTAGACATACATTGCGTGCGAAAGTAAATGCCAAAAACCAGGCAGGCCAGGGTCGGCCCTCTTTGACTCCTGACAACCAATTTATATAGGCCTAGCTCTGGACACCCTCCAATTTGAGGTTGACACCCCCCCCCCCAATTCACAATCCTAGAAAGATCCCCGGCTGTAGCCTAACGCTGCGATCGGTCTGTGCTTTTGCAGCGGCCACTTCGATCGCAAACTGTGCAGACGGACAGACGGAGAATCCGCCGCTGCGGTGCGCCGCCTGCGGACCCAATCAGATCATTTCGATCGACCGTCTCTCGTGCCTTGGTTAGTCGGCGTTCAAAGCGTTCGAGAGAGAAAAAACGCTGACTAGTTCTGTCGTTCGCTTTATAGTGTTTATAGACTACTGACGACTTTCACCACACGCTTCCTCGACCAAAGGCGTAAGATTGGATGAAAAAGTGGAGAGGCAACCCTACGCCTTTCCCTTCCCTTAATTAATCCATGAATTAAGCCATGAATTAAGCCATGAATTAAACCAGCAATTAATTAATTAATTAATTAATTCGTAAATTCATCTCTTCATTCATTCATTCACCCACTCATCCATATTGTCATTCATTCATTCATTTAATCATTCATAAATTAATTAGTTAATTAATTAGCTTATTATATTAATTGTTATTAATTAATTCATTTAATAATCAGTTATTATTATTATTATTATTATTATTATTATATATTATTATTATTATTATATATTATTACTTAATATTATTATTATTATTATTATTATTATTATTATTATTATTATTATTATTATTATTATTATTATTATAGTAACATACCGATTTGATGCTGGGCTTATTCAACGTTTCTAAACATCCATTGAGACAATATCGTCGATATGCGATTTTCAAGTTTCACGCCTGTTGTTAATAATTATATGCCTAATTATTATATTGATCAGTCATCGAAATGTCATATCGGAATCTTCTGTCTCTGTTCCTGTAGATTGTCCCCCCGGGTGCTCGCAGTGTACACAGTCTGGATCGAGTGCCGTCTGTTCGGCTTGCAACAAAGGACTTCGTCTGTCCACCGACAAACTGTCCTGTTCCCGTGAGATCCTCTTTTAAACTAAATTCGTTTACAGGTTTTGAGGTTCTGCGTTCGTTTCAGCGCGGAAGGTCGACAAAATGGATGCGCACAATGTTCTAGATGCTTTCCTTCACGATAGGGGTGAGGGGTGGGGGTTGAAAATTGTAGTTTCTGGGTGTCAGACCCCCAAGTGGAGGTTGAAAATTGTTTCGTGTTGAAAATTTATTCGGGTGGGAGTATCGCCAACCCCAGCGGTTTTTCATAGAAATTATCGAGACTAGACGCAGAATTTTTGAGATTTCTAATTTCATTCAACCAGCGATTCAAAATTTTCAGGATAAATAAATTGAGATTTATTTCAAAAAGGATTTATTTATACATTAATTTTAATAAATACGTAGACATTTGAATCTCTTATACTGATTAGGCTGAATACTCGACTAATCGTTCGGTCCGGCAGTTAGGGCGTATATTATGTATAAGGGGGGGGTTCCAGCGGCTTTCAGGGAGTGATGGGCGCCTGGGGCTAAGTCGATAAAAAGGTCGCCGAGTCAATTTTGGCGCCCCCATCTGGTCGCCCGGGGCTACCGCCCCATCGCCCCTCCCCTGCGCGCTACTGGGTTTGTTCTTAGGTTGAGTGCAGGCGTTCATCAATATGCCGGACTTTTGCCTCAGATCAACCTATTTCTCATAATGTCTGTTTGTAAGTCAGAAAATGAGTTGGCCCCAAGTCAGTTTAACCTCATTGATTTTCTTATACTGCATATAAGTCTAGGTCAACTATGCGATTGTAAGATCTGTACGTATAAGATATATGTCTGTAACCTTACATTATTGAGGCAGTGTTTATTCTAGGCCTGTTTGGGAGGAATCCCCCCCCCCAGTTTGAAAATTCACCTCAAAAAATTTCTATATGTTGCGTCAAGATTTTTGGGCAGACAAACCATATCCCTCCAAACATGTAAAACTCCCCCCTCAATGTCAAGGTGGCTAGAATAAACACTGTTATTAAGGACAGTGGCATATTTACCATTGGGCCATTTGGGCCATGGCCCCCCCCCTTTGGTCTTGCTTGACAAGCAAAAAAAGGTCGTCAACTTTTTCCAAAGTTGTAACTTGTCAGGTCGAAAGTGTCTGCCCCCTCCCTACCAAAATTCTAAATACGCCACTGATTGAGGACTAAACTGTTTTTGATTTGATTTGGTTTTGAGTGCAGGCGTTTCTGATTTCGCGAATGCTTTTGATGATAATACCGTGTAGCGTGCGGCGGATCGTGTGCCAGTTGTCAGGCGAACGGAGTCGGCTTCTGCGATCCGAATCAGTGCTATGAGGTGAACGGCCAGGGCGCCATCTACAAGAACACCACGAAGCAGTGCGCCCGTGAGTCGAATGCAGTTTCTAGATATGTAGGCCTACATCTCATCCCGTGTTTTTGTTCCTTTGACGTGCCTGGCGCGGACGGTTCTACAGCGGAAGGCTCCTTTCTACGGGATTCGCTACCGTGGGCGTTTTGGGCGGCGATTTCCGTCGTTTTCATCAGGGCTGACTTTACGCTGTCTCTGTTATCCGACGTTTGCCATCGGCATGTCAAAGTATGTCAAAGCGCCTTTGACTTCGACCTTCGTCGTGCGTACGGCGCCATAGAAGTCGTCAAGAAGATAAAGATAAAGATAAAGATACGGATCTTCGTATAATACCTTCAAATCTGAATGCAGCAGGCACGTCGGAAAGAATTTCCAGCACGGAGTGCAGATGCTCCTCATTTTACCACCGCCCTCTAGCGAGTAAGGCTGAGTCGACCATATGGCTCCTGCGGGAATTGAAAGAATTTTCAGCAGGGGTTGCAGATTTTCTTAAGAAAAAAGGTTCGCATCTTTAAAAACTTACCTAGGTGGGTCCCGTACTCGAGTCCGAGCGTTGGGTTCCGGGCGCTTATCTCCGTTATAAAGGCAATCAGCGACGTAGGTGGTATAATCCACTAATCTGGAGGTAGGTTGCCATTACTTTTCCCAGACCCACGTTTTACCTCGCAGCTTAACGCTGCTCCTCATTTTACCACCGCCCTCTAGCGAATAAGGCTGAGTCGACCTTAGGGCTCCTGCGGGAATTGAACCTGCGACCTTCTGCTCCATCGTCCAGCGTTGTTACCACTCTTCTAACTTCCCGCCCCAAAACTTACATTGACAAGCAAAAAAAGCTCTTCACGCACAGGCCTGGCTTTATCTTCTTTCCAGGGGTGCAGTCTGGGGCTCGTCCATAAATGACGTAACGCGCCTAGGGGCGGAGGGGGTCCGGACATTTGTTATGAAGTGTGACAAGGGGGGTTCCGTAAATGTGACGTAACGCAACACAAATTTTGTAGGTGACGAGCTTTTTGCTTGTCAAGGTATTTGGAGAGGGAAAATACAAGGATTACTATTTTTCATTATCAGCGTGTTTGGAGAGGGAAAATAGAAGGATGAATGACCTTTATTTATGCTTGTCAAGACTTTTCGGAAGACGAAAGGGAGGGGGTCGGCCCGTTGTTACGTCATATTTTAGGAGGTCTGCGTTTTTGTTACGTCGCGTTACGTAGGGGAGGGGTTCAAAAAGTGTCAAAATCGCGTTACGTCATTTATGGACGACCCCAGGGATGAAGCGCATCTTCTTTCCGGGGGGTGCTTCCAGGAGGTGCTCTGAACCCCCTAAGTTTTTCCAGGGGGTGCAGCTTCAGCAGCCCCTACACCTCCACTTCCTACGGACCTGGATTGCAGTAATAACATTAATCGTTTAGAAAGCGCGATTTGTTCCTATTGGGTGGTAGAAAAAGTTACAAGTGAATAACCACAGTAGAACTTCGTTATAACGTATAACGTTATAACGCCTGTAAACTTTAGCACGTTATATAAGGAGGTGCGTTATATCCAGTGCCATCCAGTACGGTAGCTCATCACACCCGACCGTACATTGCGGTGTTTTATAACCGAGTAGGCCCTATACGTTATAACCGAGTTCGTTTTAACGAAATTCTACTGTACTTATAAGAGAATTCAGCCCAAACAAACCATGCTGGAAAGAGTAAAACAAAGGAAACTCTATCTATTTGGAAACAAAATGCAGAATGAAAGAGGGCAGAAAGATCAAAGCTCTAATGTTTGGAATGATGGAGAGTGCAAAAAACTTTTGAGAGGAAGACCACACAGGGATGGTGTGAATGATATTGACGAATGGTATGGAAGCAGTTTACAGGATCTGAGTCACAGAGCAACGGACAGGAAAGAGAATGGCAGAAAACTGTGGAGATGGAATTATACACCAACAAGCTATGAACCCACTGTTGCTGTTGATGATAATGATGATGACAACGACGATGATGACGACGACGATGATGATGATGATGATGACGACGACGACGATGTCGATAACGATGACGATGATGGTCGAGATCAGTGTTTATTCTAGCCACCTTGACATTGGGAGGGGGGTTTGAAATGTTTGGGGGACAAGATTTGCCTCTCCACGCTTTGGGGGGGGAATTTCCATCCCCAAGCCAACATATACATTTGGGGGAATTTTAAACTTTGGGGGAAATTCTCCCGCCCCCAAAAAACAGGCCTAGAATAAACACTGGTCGAGATGATGATGACTGTTTAGGTCTCTATGTTTTCTGTTTTTTTTTATTGTGTACTCGTAGTCTGTGCCACTGGTTGTACGGCCTGTAACATCAATTTGGAAGGCAAATGCGATCCCAACAGCTGCATGTCGGGATACGTGTACGACGCCAGCACAATGACTTGCAAACGTAGGCCGCATAATCAAATCCAATCTGTACCTAGTCCTAAACTTCTATAGCGCCACACTTCATAATTCGACGGAACGCCAAATAACAATCGCATGCAGTATCTTCATACGCCTACACTTCAAGTTTTGCACGATAAAGCTTATCGTTACGGTCGGTTTGTACAAATAATTAATTGCAGTAAAGGATGTGAAGACATTAAGTAAGTGTATGCGTGAATGAATGCTTCGATGTCTGTGTGGTAGTCTGTGCCGCTAACTGCCTGTCGTGCGCCACCAACCTGGCTGGATACTGCGATCCTGGACAGTGTGCACCTGGATTCGGATATTCCTCAAACAACAAGAACTGCGCACGTAAATATAGACACACCACTGTCTTTAGCATACCGGACTTATTTCCTGTTGCTGCTGTTATGATTAATAATTATATTATTACATATGATTGTTGACGCGTTGACATCCAGAAAGTGAATTCATTGCTTGAACTGCAACTAGGGTATTCGCGATGGCGGTTCGCGGGCCGGATCCGGCCCGCCACGGGTGTGTAATGGCCCGTGAAGATAACGAAACTTTAAATAACTGTTTTCCTATGCGAACAAAATATGTCTATAGGCAATAGTCTTATAGGTCTATAGGTATTAGAAATGGTGCTATAGAAGTGCATAATTATTATTATTATTAGGCCCAGTAATAAAGTGATGATGTTGATGATGATGATGACGATGATGATGATGATGATGATAATAATAATAATAATAATAATAATAATAATAATAATAATAATAATAATAATAATAATAATAATAATAATAATAATAATAATAATAATAACAACAACAAAAAGAAAGTTCTAGAGTGGTTGAGCAGGGTCTGCCCTGTGTGAGAGCCACTATGTTTCACCAATTATGGTCTTACTGTGTAGGCCTAATCTCATTCTTTGTCCTCTTTAAAAGTCTTGTTTTCAACTTAGACCTACCTGCCTTCTATTAGGCTACCTGATATATATATATATATATATATATATATATATATATATATATATATATATATATAACAAATACTGATTTTAAAAACACCTTGCCCTCGAGTACTAGTCATGCAAAATTTAGCTTGAAAGCCCCTGTCGAACTGGTTTGTAGCTAAGACAACGTATAATTCGGACTAGTTTTTGAGGGCTGGGAGATGAATTTGAACCCCAACATTTGAAATTTGGTAAGAGAATGCTAATTGTGGCAAATGAATTTTTCTGTTTTTAAATAATAATTTAATAAACATAGTCGTCTGCAGTGGCGGTTCCAAAACTTCTTGGTGGGGGGATACAGTGAATTTCTAGGAAGTTGGTGGGGAATGCAACGAAATCCCAAGAAAGGTTGACAAGCACCAAAGAAAGAAAAGAGGTCATTAGCAGTGTTTTTTGACCAGTAAATAGTGAAATAAACCTTGCCGAAAAGGGCTGACAAGCAAAGAAAAAGGTTATCAGCTCTGTTTTGCACCAAAAGGATAGCGACTCGGATCCTGCAAACACTGAAAACGCTGACAACCAAAAAAGCTCGCTGGGGGGATGCATCCCCAGTCATCCCCAACGTGGAACCGCCCCTGGTCGTTTTGGCTTCTACAGTATTAATTAAATTCTTTCGTCTGTTTTGTAACGCAGCCTGTGACCCGCTGTGCAAGTCGTGCATAAACAACGGAGCCGGGAAATGCGACAGTCAGACTGCCTGCAACGTCAGTGCCGCCAGCTTCGACACTACAACCCAAAGTTAAAATGATGATGACGATTATCTTGATGGGGTTAAGATAATCAATTAATAATCAATCAATCAATCAATCTCAATTTCAATCAATCAATCAATCAATCAATCAATCCAATCAATCAATTAATCAATCAATCAATTAATAGACCTAATTAATTAATATAATAATTATAAATAATTAATTAATATAATTAATAACAACTAATTTTAAAAACATTCAATTAATCAATCAATTAATCAATTAATTAATTAACAACGTATAATCGGGTTTATGAGGGCTAATTAATTAATTTGAATTAAGAGAATCAATCAATAAAATTAATTAATTAAAATCGCCAATTAATCAATCGAATCGCAAAATCAAAATCAATCAATCGCTGGGGGGAATCAATCAATCAATCAATCAATCAATTAATCAATCAATCAATCAATTAAATCAATCAATCTGTTTTGTAAATCAATCAATCAAAAATCAATCAATAATCAATCAATCAATCAATCAATCAATCAAATCAATCAATAATCAATCAATCAATCAATCAATCAATCAATCAATCAAGTAATAAGCTTCTATGGCGTCACTATCATGATGCCATATGGCCGGGCATCATCCGATGGCGAACCGAATGCAAATATAATTAGAGCCAGGTCAACCCGGAAAGATCACACAGTCAGAAACGGCAGGGAAGCAATCTAAGGGGGGTAAGCCATTTAGGATGACGTCTGAGCAATTTAAGAGAGGTAATCGTCTATAGACCTAAACGATGCAGCACATGCTACCGAGTCCGACAGGCGGCCATTTTTAACAGGCCAACAATGAGTGGCTTCGATGGGGGTGAGAGGGGATGCAGGCCGGACCCACCCAGC
Organism: Metaphire vulgaris; assembly: GCA_018105865.1. Lineage (NCBI taxonomy): Eukaryota > Metazoa > Annelida > Clitellata > Crassiclitellata > Megascolecidae > Metaphire > Metaphire vulgaris. The sequence continues at coordinate 6,688,976 of CM030870.1, read as the reverse complement.
CTCGGGCAGGGGCACCCGAAAAATTCGTGCAAATCCGCAGAGAAATAATTTTGATTTGGGGGAGGAGAGGGGTAGGCCGAGCCCGGTCCTGGTTGTGTAGATTGCATTAGACCCACCCAGCCAACAAAACCCAGCGCCGCCCCTGATTTGTACGCGTATGGGCTGGTACAGGAAGATTCAAGGAGATCCAGTGTGTAATTTCAATTTGCGTGTGCGTGGGGGCGGGGCGGTGGATGAATGGGGGTGGTGATACCATGGCTTTACAGCATCGTCAACTTTGGTTATGCCTACATCACCGTCTGAAAATTGCAGAAATAAACCTATTGGCCTTTCAATCTCGTAAACAGAACAGTAGACCAAATTGACAATTACGTAATAGATAAACTGTAAGACTTCTGTCTCTTAAGTAGCCTACAAACCGTAGAAAATAGAAGACAAAGCATGTGTTTGCATAACAGCTGACTTTCGAAAATCGGCTGCATGAGCTGTTGACAGTGGCGTAACCAGAATTCCGGAATAAGAGGGGCGGATACATCGACACTTTTGCCTGAAGAAATCTTGACGAGCAAAGATTCTCGTGTCAAGCGCTTTGACTTGCACGCATTTTTCTTCGATTATACTATCTACTCCTCTCCAAAAAAAACAACGGTTTTGCTCAAATCCTACGACCGGTTCCAACTCGAATAGGAGTCCATCTCGCCCATCCCCACCCTGGTGGCTTACGCTAATGAGCGTTGATGATATTGCCTTGATTACTGTAATTATCTCAAGCTAACTTATATTATAATTGATGTGCTAATTTCGAAGCGTGTTCCTCGAACTGCAATTCGTGTGTGTCTTCTGGACCGGGAAAATGTGACGGCGGCCAATGTCTGCCCGGCTTCGGTCTCCATCCAACGACCTTGCAATGCATCCGTAAGTTTTCTTACTCTAACCAGCTGACCATGCTAAGCAAAATAGCTTTAGTTTATTAATTAACAGTTCGCAACAGTCAACGTAAAATAATTATGCTTGCTATTCGGGTCTGAATAAAGCTACTGGCGATGTGTAGCCGCCGCTGTGGATTTAACGCAGCAAATTTTAAAACGATTTTGTGATTTTCTTGTTACTTATTATCAGCTTGTACAACCAACTGCTTGACGTGCAGCATTGACAGTACTGGAAACCCATCCTGCACACAGTGTGCCTCGAGTTATCAGAAAACCACCGGAAAAACCTGCGACTGTAAGCACCGTTGCTCGTAGAATGCCTATTTAGGATGATTGATTTTTTAATCATAATTATTTTGACAAATTTGTCAAAGAATATTGGACTAGGGTTTCAGTTTTAGCTGTTTTAATAATATTTGTTTGTGTGATACTTATTTAAAAATACAGAAGAGAAATAAAATTTTGACCTCTGAATTTTGAAATTTTAGTAACTGGTGGATTTTTTGGGTTGTTAATGAGTGACATGAAGATTAAAAGACAGTGCGAACTGTGCGATTGACATTGTGCATCTGTATAAAAGCGCTATAGAAATTCACGAGATTTTACTTACATGCTTACTTATTCATCGTCATCATTGTCATCATCGCCATCGTTGTCTCATGTGTACAGAATTTGCCCGTTGAGAGCTGAACTTAATTTATTTTTATGGCATACACAGTAGAATAAAAGGGTTTTCTAAATACCCTCTGAAATTTTGGATTTCTTTGTCGTTGTTCTTATCTTAGGGTGTCCTGCTAATTGCGGGGCATGCACCTTAAATGGTGGTCGGCCAACCTGCACCGCAGGGGCCTGCGCCCCAGGATATGTTCTGAATGGCACGGATGGCTCGTGCTCAAGTAAGATTTCTAAATATTACGAGATCACTTGCGTTGGTCCGATTGGAAAGCCACTCTCTTGTGCCGCGATAATTTTTAATGTGAAAAAATGGATGTTTTTAAAACTGATGACAATATACTTATTAATTGTAGCGTACGCTCAGCGTGACTATATTCTATGGACCTGCTTACTAGGGACTTGAAAATATCTGTTGGTGATGCGTGATCATTGGGGATCATCAGTGGCGTAGCCAGGGTTGCGGAATGGGTGGGGGGGGGGCACTTCGACATTTTCTAGTGAAAAAACCTATAAGCATAAAAGCCTTTGTCAAGGAGATCTTGGGACATTCACGCCCTTGTATATTGATTCTCTTCCAAGCATCCTACTTCCCCACCACCCTTAAAAATTTCTCAACAGTTTTGCACCGATCCCACGACTTATCCAAATCAGAATAGGGAGCCTGTGCCCCCATGGCTAGGTCAGTGCTAATGAAGATGTCTTCATATAATTAGAATGGTTTACTTGTACAGATGATTAGTACTGCTATTAACCCTTTGGCCCCAATGATCTGTATAACCAATAGGTTATGAAACTGGAATACCGGTTTTGCGTGTCCATAGGGTTAAAAGTGTAATTGCCTTGTATTGCTGCAGAATGTCCAGCAAACTGTGTCCAGTGTTCATACTCCCAATCAACAATGAACGTTGCCTGCACAAGATGTATCTCGATGTATGCGGCCAGACAGTCCGACGGGAACTGCTATCGTAAGATTGCAGGACTTTCTTTAACGGTTGCATATTGGGTTAAATCTCTGTTGATTTTCCTAAGCGGTCAGATGTCAACCGCAAATGCAGAGCCTAATAATAACTTCTGAGTGATTGATCAATCAACTTCTATAGTGCCATAATCATCGGGCATCAAATTCAAAATGAATTAGAGCCAGGTCAAGCTGTAAGGGTAGGTCCAGACCAGTGGGATATATATCATGATTAGGCAGATGTCACAAGATATCAATGTTTTATTATGTTGTCCCCAATCTATGCTGACATTAAGCTTTCATGAATTTTTTAACAGTAATAAGTGTTTAAAGTAGAAAACCAGTTTCTACTCCCAATAACAGTGTGTTGTGTGAAAGCTGTATTTTTCAGATTTATTTTTTAAAATTACTACTGATTTTCTGTGATGGATGATGTTGTTTACAGCCTGTCCTAGCAACTGTAACATGTGTACTGATACTGGCACAAGTACTCAGTGCATGTACAGTCAGTGTTCCGTTGGGTACTTCTTCAAAGTTTCAGATGGAACTTGTAACGGTAACGTATTCCTTGAGCATTTTCTCACAGTCATGCTATAAAAGAAGATACGATATAGTCACTCTTATTACACTAACCTACATATTCTACAAATATAACCTACAAATAACATATAACCTTCAAATCCCATTGGCTGTTTTGAGAAGCTCCTAAAGACACACTTATTTAACATTTCTTTTAAGTGACTCCTTTGTAAAGCGCTCTTGACTTTAGCTCCAGTTATGTTATTGCGCTATATAAATTGTTGTAGATAATAATAATAATAATAATAATAATAATAATAATAATAATAATAATAATAATAATAATAATAATAATAATATTATACATGTAAATTGGAGGAGGGGTTTTGGTTACCTTCTGATGATGTAGCATGAAAGTTTACTTGTCCAAGATCGCTATGCAGTGACTAGGGTCGGATTTGAACCCACTACCCTGTGTTTGTATGACAAGAATCCAACCCGCTATTCCACCACGCCTTCAAGAAGAAGAAGAAGATATGCAAATGTTTAACGAATTGTGGAATTCTTTTTTTGCAGCCTGCACAGCGAACTGCCTGAGCTGCTACTATGACACAACTGGCAATTTCCTCTGCAATCAATGCCAGCAGCATTACATGCTCAGTGATGACATGAAATCGTGTACAGGTCAGTTGCATCTACGCATAAATTTAATCAAACCAAATGATTTCATTTGCTGTCGCACATTTTGTCTCGTACAAGCAAATCATACAGAGACAAACAAATGGGTCATACATTCATATGGCCCTCTTTTTGAAATGACTTAAAACTTATCTCTTTGTCAATATGCAGTAATTTGCTGTGGGAACGTTTCTGAGTGATTTTTCAGAAGAGGCACTATACAAATATTTTGTTACATTACATTACATAACATTACATTCAAATGCATGGTTAATAGTGAGAATTGTAACATTTAAGTGCAGAAGCAATATCCAGCAAGAAGACTAAGATACGTTTCATGTTAGCAACAAAAAATTATGATACTAAAAGGTAGAAGCAAGAGAAGAGAAAAATATCTCTATACAATGTCTGCTTTTCCACTGATTAATGCATATGATCATTACAATGGTTGACTGAAAATTTTCTAATTAGTAAGTGAGGGCATGGATGCACGGTGCATATAATATATAATTTACAAGAGATTGGTGCTCACCCTTGCATTATATTACAGCTGATGGATGTCTAATATGAAGAGTATCAGTGTTCATTCTAGCCACCTTGACATTGGGGGAGGGGGTTTGAAATGTTTGGGGGACAAGATTTGTCTTTCCACGCTTTTGGGGGGATTTTCATCTCCAAGCCAACATATACAAATTTTTGGGGGGAATTTTAAAACTTTGGGGGGAATTCTCCCCCCCCCAAAAAAAAAAACAAAAAGCAAAAACAGGCCTAAAATAAACACTGGAAGAGTACTGATTTGGTCGGATGGTTTCAGTACATTTTGCTGGGCTTGTCAGTTAAAATATAGATCATTTTAAGTATACAGAAGTATTAAGTGCCTAAGAATGAGTAGCTATTGGGGTACTACTTCAAAAATGCTGTATATAAATTCTCAAGATTTAACTTGATTACTTACAGCATAATAAAAGTTTTAGAATTACCAGACTACGTTAAGAGATTTATCTGCAATGCCTTTTGTGTGGTAATGGTGGTAGTTTTGTTTGCGTTTTTAAACAGCCTGTCCTGCAAATTGTCTCCAGTGCAAATCGGTGAATGGTGCCCTACAATGCCTCACTGATGGCTGTAACACCGGGTTCTATTACAACAACATGGGAACTTGTTCACGTAAGTGTATTACGACCAGTTCCGGATTACCCATTAGGCAGAGTAGGCAACTGCCTATGGGCCCCACAACTTTTAGGGGCCCCACAAGACAGCAACAAAAGAAATTTTTTACTTACTTAGTCTCAAGAGTAGCGCTATGCGAAAGGCACATGACAACACTGACGTCATGCAATAATGTTTACATTTCAGTGGCGTTCTAGTAGTCATTAGGGGCCTGGCCCCTGGGGCCCCAAATGTTTGACTGCCTATGGGCCTCCACGGTGCTTAATCCAGCACTGATTATGACACCATTCTGATCATTATCTGTGCTCTGTGATGGTTTGGTGTCTTTACTTTACACATGACGTCCTTACAGAAACATGTAGTTGATAAACAATTTCAGTCTGATTTATAGATAAGGCTTAAGTTTCTTGAAGTTAAACATTTCCTTCTGTTTTCCATTTGTTTGACTCTAGCATTTCCTTGCTTAAAAGTTTGTTGCATTTCTAGAAGCATCTTCTCCATTTCTAGCATCATTTTCTAACTAATAATAATAATAATGTGATTTAAAGTGGTTTAGGAGTCAAAATTAGCCTGTATGAAAACCACTATAACTGTAGACAGGCATTTTGTCTCAAGCTCGAGAGAGCAAATTTTTATTTTAATATTTTGCAAACTGAGAAATCAAAATATCTGGTGTCAGTATTTGTAATAAAGCTCTGTTGAATGTATATCATAGAATGTCCAAACTATTGTGCCGTCTGCTCTTCTGACACAACTTGCCTTCAGTGCCGAAGCAACGCTCTCTTAGACTCAACTGGAAACTGTATTGGTAAGACGATCACAATATATGACCACTTATGTTTATCCATTGCTTTTATATGACGCAAATCATCTTGAAATGCATTATAAGATTTTGTGTGTCAAGAATCTTATACAAGTCTGTGTATGACAATATTTTGCTGCAGTAAAATCATGCTTTTGATGCGTTTATGAGCAGCAAAAGCAGAAAGAACGATTTCTTTTTTGAATACCGTTGTTGAGTACTTATTGTAAGCAGCATAGGCATTGGTTTTTTTTAGCCTGTAGTCCATACTGTATTGTTGGAAAATGCACCATCAGCTCGACTGCAAGTGCTGGTGTCTGCGAGGCCTGTGCGTCTGGATATGCCCTGACACCTGACGGAAACTGCCATTGTAAGCTATCACCTGTCTCTTACATATCGTACATTGCTGGACCTGGTTTATATAATCACAGAATTTCTCAACGTCTCTGGACAACTTCTGTTTTCTTAGGGTCCTCTGGAACGAAGTACAGAGGGCATTAAAAATATATTTGCATGTGTGTGTGTGTATGGCATAAAATTACAATTTTCAATTAATTTTACAATTAAAATTACAATTTATGTACAACTTACTGAACAAAGCAGCATTTTTTGCGTTTTTAACCATAGCCTCAGGGGCCGTGCCCCATTTTGAATGCTTCGACCCCTATTGGCCTCATACTTTGGTGCAATCAGCCAATCAACTTCTATGGCGCCACTATCATAATGCCCAGTGCATCAGCTGATGGCACTCTTTCTTCTAAACAGCTAGACTAGTCTAGGTTTATGAAAAATAGTTGGCCCCATGCTTAGAAGTTGCCATCCCAATGCCCCCACTCCCCCATTTGCCAAATCTGGAGCTGCCACTGGTTCCAACTTAATGTCTTCAATGCATATCTTGCTTCAGTGCAGCTGATCAAGGTGGTAATGAGACTGCTCTTAAGTGGCCTTTTCAGTAGTTTTAACGTTTGAACATAGCTTATGTTTATCGATATTTGCACTTTTTTTCAGCCTGCCCATTTTGCACTGGAACTTGTACCTGGGACACCCAATATTCTCGCTTGTCCTGCGGAACGTGCCAGACCGGTTACTACCTGGACAACAACGGAGCATGCCAGAGTAGGTTGAGATACGGGTGTAATGCTCATTCGCGATGCTTGAATTTTGCCGTATTTTGTACCTACACTCCATTATATGGAGAACACAAACAGAGTTTGGGCTGATTTCGATATCCTTTGTAATCTGGTATGCAACATAGACACATGAAATCCTGATAAGTTCGCTGGTACGATGCGATACTTGTGGAATGTTGCTATATATTTCTATCGGGTGAGACTGTTATTGTATGATTGGAAATTTCTCTAGTAGAGTAGTTTGATATTGTGATTTACAACGGTGGAATTGTATTGCAGCTTGCCCTGTTGGATGCAATTCCTGTGCCCATACGAATGGCGTCATCACATGCAATGCCAACGGATGTGACGCCGCTCACGTATACGTCAATGACGGAACCTGTATTGGTAATCTACCGTTGTACGCGCGCGTTGAAATCCAGTTTTTAATTACAGATTTATTCCCCAGTTAAGGGGTTAATGCCGGCCGTCTTTTTTGTCGGTCAGCAGCGTCTCGGAGTACGTTTGCAGAGCAGAAGTGGCTCTATTGGTATTATTGCATCACTTCATATGACAGGATGTGCGATTTTTAAAAATGTTTTTTAGAATCTGCTTTAGCTTATTCATTTCAGAGTAATTATGTTACAGTTACATGATATCGATGAAATTGAGCATTTAGTAACACTTTACTAATGATGAATGATTAGCATTTTTATATATTTCAAATAATAGTAACTGAAGATGAGATGATACTGTGTGTGTGTGTGTGTGTATATATAACTAAAGTAACAGTAACTATATATAATAATAAGTAATATATATATATATATTATATATGTATATATATATATATATATGTATGTATATATATGTATGTGTGTATATACTTATATACTTATATATACTCACTCTAGTTACTGAAATTAAGTTAACATATGCGACTCTATTGAACAAAACATAATCTCACTGGGTGAGTGATAATACAGTCACTTGGCTTAGCTTTCCTATATGTCTTTCATTTTGTGACAGGTTGTCCACCTGGTTGCAACACCTGTCAGCTGAGTGATCCAACCAGCCCAATCCCAAATGAGCTGATCTGTGGCGTAAAACCTCTGTCCAGTCCTCCGGTTCCTGACTGCCTGAACGGATATACCGCGAATCCTGATGGTTCCATGTCGTGTATCAGTAAGTTTGAATCTGTTTCTGAACAGAAGGCTGCAAAATTTCTGGCTTACCATTGGTCGTTTTTGAGGGATCAAGTAATTCTTTTGGTATTTCCAATCAATAATAATAATAATAATAATAATAATAATAATAATAAAAGGATTGTATGCAAAGAGCATATAACAAATGAAGAAGTTGGAGAGAGAAGGCTGCAACCGAGCATTGTGGAAGTAATCAGAAAGAGGTAAATGAAATGGACTGGACACATACTCAGAATGGATGAAATAAGAAACCTAAAATGCATTTTCAACTACAAACCAGAGGGGAGAAGATCTAAAGGAAAACCGGAAAGATGATGGGTGGACGGATTGGAAGAGGATCTGAACTTGGCAGGACTGAATCTCAGTGGAAAAACTGACGGAAGACACTGAATGATCTTGGAAGAAATAGCAAAAGACAGAGAACTTTGGATAGATGTCATGGAGAAGTTGATAGCTGGACACAGCTGGAGGACGAAAACCTGGCCTGAATAATAATGATAATAAAAAATGATGATGATGACGACAATGATGATAAACTGCTTTGTACCATCTGAGTGTATTTTTCAGATTTTCATTGGCATTTCAACATTTCAAAAATGCTTTTGACTTGAGCCTTTTTAGCTGCACAGAGCTATATAAATTGTTGTAGTGGTAGCAATAGCCATAGTAGTTGTAGTTGTAGTAGTAGTAGTATTAGTAGTAGTATCAGCTGTTTTTGGTTTATCTTTTGATATTTTAAATATAATTCAGTGAAATTATTTGGTTATTTTCATTACCATTGAAGATGTTTTTATGACTCAGAATGTCCTTCAAACTGTGTAAGATGCGACGCTGGATTCGACGCCCTTGCTGGGACGCTGCCGTGCGATCCTAATGGCTGCGCCAACGGATACTATTTGACGCCAACTGGAACTTGTGCCTGTGAGTTTTTTCGAAGAGTTTTGAGAATTTTACATATCTCGAACTATGCATCTATCAGATCTATGCGCCTTCGAAAGCAGATATTCTTTATTTGTAGCAGTGTGGCATTTGGTAATGCAAGCTTTCTTAAAGAAAATATGCCATTGTTTGTTTTTTAGAAGTATAATCTTAGCCCATTGACACCTTTGATGTTAAAATAAATGATGACTCATTTAATCCTAGTGCCCTGTAAGACTGATATTTCGGTTTCATATTGTATTTTTTATATGGGTTGCCGATGTCAAAGGGTTAATGTCTCTAATTTTTATTACTGTTCTGTTGCTGTTTGACTTTCAACAATGCTCTAATATAGTTGTTGGTTCTTTCACCAATTTGTATAAACTAGAAATTAGCTGAGAACTGGTAGACACCTTAAAATTAGATAAACAATGACTAGATTCACATAAAATTGTTCAAAACTACGATCCTTATCAATGAGGGACAATCCATGATAATCCTAAACTAATGTAAACTGCTATCACTCGTCTTTTAAAAATTACAATTCAGTTTCATCTTTATTTTTTACAGTGTGCGACAAAAGTTGTGCATCTTGCTCTGGAGATGCAAAGCAGTGTACAACTTGTGCGCCATCCTATGTTGGCACCGCTCCCATCTGCCAAGGTAATGTTCATGTTAGAAGGATGTGTCCTGAAAATATTATCTACTCATTGTATTTGATGATTTTAAGTCGAAATAGAGAATATTTTATGGTAATCGAGTCCTTGGTGCTGAGGACCAACCAAACCATTCATCGTTTAGGTGGGGTTAAATTGGTAGCAGCGTGAAGCTGTGAAGGTAAAGTGCAGGTCTAGAGAAAGCAATGGCAGCCTGCTCTAGATTAAAGGTGTAAACAACCTGCATCGCTGTTTACCTAGTGCATGGAGATCAGCGCCGAGCGCCTACGCTCATTCGAGCACGGGACTGCCTTTACCTGTGTAATCACACCTGTTGTTATAGGATTTTTTTGCAATGATCATATCTGTTTTCTAGTGATGATTATGTACTGTGTAATGCTTTCAAGATGTCTGTCTATGCTTTCAGCTTGTGCTACCAACTGTCAACACTGTACTCAGGCCGGAGCTGGAAAATGCGATGCGTGTAACGAAGGATATGTTCTTGTTAGCGGACTCTGTCAAAGTAAATTCTGGCTATTCTGCCACTAGAATTGGAAGAATTTTTTAAATTTTATTGAATAAATATGGTCGATGGTTATCAGCCATTGTTATTGGCTCATTCCAAATCAAAACTAATTGACATATAATCGTAATCACAATTTTGCTAGATTAATTTGTTCAAACTTAATTCACATCTTTATTTTGGCAGAACTGTTTGCTTTTTTACTTCAGTAATGACAGTGGCAAAGGTGGGAAGTTAGCAGAGTGGTAACTATACTGGACGATAGAGCAGAAGGTTGCAGGTTCGATTCCTGCAGGAGCCCTAAGGTCGACTCAGACTTACTCACTAGAGGGCAATGGTAAAATGAGGAGCTGCGTTAAGCTGCAAGGTAAAACATGAGTCTGGGGAAAGTAATGGCAACCTAACCCAGATTAATGGCTTACACCACCTACGTTGCTGATTGCCTAGACCGGAGATAAGCGCTGGAACCCAATGCTCAGACTCGAGTATGGGACCTACCTTTACCATTTTAATGACGATGAATAATGAGCTAATGCCAGTTTGAAAGCCTTTCAAGCTGATGTTTCATAATCCATGAAGATTTATATAAATGCACATAGATGTTATTGAAAATTGTTGTTTTCAGTGTGTGGTGCGAACTGCGAAAACTGTATAACAAATGGACCTTCAAAATGTGATCTCGGATTCTGCAAAACAGGGTTTGGATTGAATACCCAGAAGACCTGTGATCGTGAGTACAACTGAGATTTCAAGAGGAATTTTTATTTTCCAACTAGAGGGGGGTGTTGCATTTTTTGTTGCTTCTATTTTTTGGAGCTTTCAAATTTCTTGAGCTGCTGTATGTGAGTGTGTTGTTGTTGTTGTTGTTGTTGTTGTTGTTGATGGCAGTGCAAAGAAGTGTTTCTTATCTTATCTTAGACCTACAGTACTTGATGTTTTACTGATAAATTTGAAGTTTGAATTTATTGCCTATTGAGTAAACCAGTCCATTTGGCAATTGGTGAAGAATGAAACATTAACACGAATAAAATAATCACAACACTAGTTGTGGAGATATTGCATTTCAGCCCCATTATTGATTGCAAGACAACAATAACAACAACAACAACAACAACAACAACAACAACAACAAAACTAGTGATGAAACAAAGATGTCATAGTATAATTCTCAATTCTCATATGTAAATCAGATAATACAAGTGAACTTTTGGCTCAGAGAGGAGAATTATTTGAATAAGGCTGAGCATGGTTTTTGTAATTTGATTTTTATTTCAATTTGATACATGTTTGAATGCGTCTTTTATAGAATGTGCTTTGAACTGCCTGTCTTGCAACATCCTTGGTGCCGGCAAGTGTGATCCAAATCAGTGCAAAAGTGGATTCAACTACACTTTCAGTACCCAAACTTGCAACAGTAAGTAATTTTAGACAAAGCCAAGTTTCTTATTTCTGGGACTGACTTTGGAAGGATTTAGTAGACATGACAATGTTTTGCATCTCTGAAAAATTTCTCAAAAACTTTTAAATTTTCTTCTTTCAAGCAATCAAATTGCTTGTATGACAAATTTTTCGAAAAGTTACAGCTGAATATTTTGTTCAAACAAATTTGCTAATATTTTGACATGTTGCATTGCATAGTTAGATCCATAATAATTGATTTTAATTGCTTGATACATTTATTTATTTTTCTGATAAGTTGCATTATTATTTGCATTTCAAGAACTAAAACACCTCAGTAGTTTACATTATGTTACATTCTGTGTGTTATCAGATTGCTCTCAGGGTTGTCAAACGTGCAACGTCAACGGTCCGGGAAAATGTGATCTCTGTCAGAATGGTTACTACCTTGATGGATCAAATGTCTGCCAGCGTGAGCATTCTCTTTTCTTATTTACAAAGTTAAATAATTAATTTCTTATCAGTAAAAACACGAATATTTTAAATTGCATTTCTGTAAAAATGCTTGATTGTGGTAAATATGTTGGATGATCGTTAAGTGGTAAAGGCTGATGGTTAAAATTGTTTTCCCTAGGATTTAGGATAGTGTGGTCTGATAACTTCTGATTCATTATTATGTTGATGGCTGCACATTGATAGGTAAGGTAGTAGTTACGGTAACTACCGGTACATGATCAAGGCATAGCCTCTAATTCGTTTCAAGATCGTGTCCAATTTAACTTTAACAGAAATTGATAAAGTAGTATAAAACGTTGTGGTATCACCATTTATATGTTTGGATTTAATCAATCAATCAGTCGATCAATCAATCAATCAACTTCTGTAATGGAATGTAAGAGTATAAACTGTTTTGCTATACTCGTTACATGTGTGTGTACTCTCATGCCTATGTTTTCTTCCATCTATGCATGAGATAAAATAATTATATAAGATATAATATAAAGCATGTATCATATACATTACGTTACATTACTGAGCTGTTCAAATCACCCTCTTCCACTGCACATCGCCTGCTCCACTCCACTGATTGGAAGAATGTTTATGTGCCTAGATCGCGCTCTGCTCTTACTCAGTGTCAAGCATTTGCAGTGACTGGACCCTCCCTTTGGAAGGCCTTGAACCCATCCATTCGGGCCTTGCTTCTTACTCCCTCATTGTGCTCAATGCGAAAGCTAAAGTCTCACTACTTTATCATGCTACTCCAGCTCCAGGAGCGCCTCTGAGTAGAAATAGAAGAGGCACTATACAAATACTACATTACATTGCATTACATGAAGTTATCTATAAGGGAAATCCTATTACCGCTATTCATTCCTAAATCAAGGAGTGTTTGTTGAAGGAATGGTGCAATTGTTTTTGTTTTTTTAGGCTGTTCGATGTCGAACTGTTTGGTTTGTACAAGTACGGTGTGCTCAAGCTGTTCTCCTGGATATGCTAAGCTAACCAACGGACTGTGTTCTCGTATGTTTTTTCTCCAAATATTCATTTATTAGACTGTTTTACAGCATTTATGAGCTCATTTTACTAGATGAACTTTGGGTGACTGCAGAGTCGTTTTAGTCATTTTGTTAACGTGAGGCAGTCTGTCAGCAAACCCAATTAAATATGGTGAATGATATGCCAGGTGAAAAGATAGACTGTTAGTTTTGCTATAAAAGTCAATATTGGGTTTGCAGTACATGCATACGGAGGCAGCAAGTTCCAGAACCTGGGCAGCATTTGAGAAAGAACTGTTGCGTGTATGAGAAAGGGAAAGAACTAATGCAGACGAGGATCTAGTCGAGTATTTGTTTGCTTGGACAGAGAGTTTAGACAATAAGTAGATAGCATCATTCTAATAACAATTTTTCTACGCTAGGAGGCAGATTTTGAAGTGCATGCACCCCGTGAGTGAAAGTTACCTGACATATTGGATTGTGACTGAGTTTCCGAACCCAGTAGACTCTTAACCCCTTAACCGTGTATTTAACTGTAACTCAATGTAAAATGGACGGATATATCCGGGATCCCCAGTTAAGGGGTTAATTAAGCAAGCTTACCGTTACATTTACAATGTTGTGATATATTGAGCTTTGTGTGTGTGTTTCTAACAGCATGCCCTCTCAACTGTCAGAGCTGCTCGGGTTTAGGTACATGCGACATCTGCAATACTGGCTGGAATTTGAATGTTGACAAGAAGACCTGCGACCGTAGGCTTAAGTTCTTCTTTCTTTCCTTCCGTCATTCGCAATTGTGTTGGATGATGGGTCTGAAAAAGTTCCTTCCACTTCTGTCTGTCTCTTTTTGCTCTGGTCATCTGGATGAAGTTCATTTGCATTTCTTCTGCTTCCTCTTTTAAGCTTCCTATCCATGTTTTTAAGCTTATCTTAGATCCAAGATTTTACTTAAAAGTGTCTTTTTATCTGCCACTGTTGTTATAACACTCTGTCTTAGATGGTTTTCTTCCTGTAAATTTCTTGCGTTGTATTTGAATTGGTTACTGTGTCTTTTAAGACCCTTCAAAAATACGAATTTTGCTTCTTTACAGTTTGTTCATCATTTCATCTTTAAGTAAGTTAGTGAGTAAGTAAGTAAAGTCTCATGAATTTATACAACGCTTTTGGAAAGTAGGTACTGTAGTTACTGCTTATTCATAGACACTTAATCTACCATTGAAACAGTTATAGCTGTAGTGGTCAGCCAGGCACGGTCAATTTCAAACATCGTTGCTAGTCTTTGGCTCTTGAATAACACCAAGTCAGATTCAGTTATTGAAATATTTAGACAGTATTGCATTTCAGCAGCAGTATTTTCACCAGTCACTGGAGACCTACTTACCATTGTGCCACTGGTACTTTTTAACTACCAAAAAACCTTTTCAGAACCTTTAACATGCATTATTGTGATATCTCTCAGGCTTCGCTTGTTCAGTAGTCCCGTTTTCTGTCGTGGCTAATATCTCGAAATATATCGAATATGTTATCATTTTAATGTTTGTTATACAGTGAAACCCGCTTAATTGCATAGGTGCCGTGCAAGCCTTGCTTATGCGATTAACTGGGCTATGCGAATAGCCAGGATGTCCGATAATTAATTAATTGTACGCACAAAACACTGGTTCAGGTTTTTATGTTGTTATGCGATTATGCGGGTTATGCAATTAAGCGGTATGCGATTAAGTGGGATCCACTGTATTTGTTTATGACATTTGTTGCATGACTGCCTGTTAACATTTCAGCGCCATGTTCTCCGAACTGCAGGTGTTGTAGTAGCAGTGGACCAAAGAAATGTGATTATTGCAATGATGGATACTTTGTGCTATTATCTACCAGAACTTGTCAAGGTGTGTGACTTGCTAATATGTTGCTGTTCAGTATGTTCATGTTATATGTTATCTTGATCCTATCGATATGGTTAAATAAATTTTGAGCAATGATCTAAAGTCTAAACCTTTATCTGTCAGAGATGTACAGTAATTGTAGGAAATAATGTGATGAACAAATCAAGTCAAACACCATTATGCAGCTTTGTACTGTATCTTAAGCTTATCTCTGATTTTGGTAAATTGATTGTTATTATTAAATATGGAATTCATACCAGTCCTAGCAATCAGAAACTGTTTAAAGTGAGATTTTTCATTTTCTTCCTTCATAGAACTCAGTTATGCACAAATTGCCAAATTCTGTGCATGTGCATATTGAAGCAGGAACGTTTCATATTGAAGCTTATGGCAAGTTGTTGTATTGCTAATGATTTTGGTATGATTCTGTCGTATAGCATGTCCAGTTGGTTGTGCTACCTGTCTCAATGGTCAGGCTTGCAAAAGTTGTAGAACTGGATATTTTCTAAACGTTGGCACCAAATCATGTGAAGGTGAGCTTCTGTATTCTACATAAGCTATTTACTAGGAATTTTGTAGAGCTTAAGTAAGGTTAACAGTCAGACAAAATATTTACAGGGTGGTGCAAAAAAGTCAGACTATTATATTAAATGCAAACCAAAATGTGACTAGTCAGGTTTTTTGTGCCACCCTGTATTTGCTTATATTGCAGTGCCATAACCCTTTCCTAGACTGTCGGGCTTCATTCACATGGCTAGATCCTGTTGTTATGGTGACGGTGATGCAGTTGAAGGTGGCACTGAGTTGATATTAGACTTTGATATTGATATTAATATTGATATTAGATAGATATTGGCTGTGAGTAGAAATTGTCAACTGCAGCCTTTAAATGAAATTAGTGCATCTTGGTGATTGTTTCAGCCTGCAGTCCTAACTGTAATTCTTGTGAATCAGCTGGTACTTGTGGCACCTGCAATCCTGGATTCTATCGTACGGGCACTTCATGTTTAGGTAAACTTACCTCAGTAATCTTAAAGGCCTTGGATTTGACAAAATGTTAATGGTTGGAATAAGCTGAATTTGAATTGGAAGTTGAATGAAATCTCTGATTCCCATATTATTCACAACAGGTTCTCTTGACTTTGCATTGCTTTTAGGTGATGGATAGATTTGATTGGTGTTAATAAATGGAAGACTGGAATTTGATTTTTTTTAGCTTGCATTACTGGATGCAGCAGTTGTTCGGATAATGGTGCGTGTGCAACGTGTTTTTCCAATTTCTACAAAGATTCAGACAATAAATGCTACTGTGAGTTTGAAAGTTTGAATTCATGTTGCCATTGATTGATATTGTGAAAGCAGTAAAGATGAACAATTGACTAATTGTCAATCTTTGTCAAGTGTCAGTAAGTAAATATACACTGGGTAAATGTTTGCCAGTTGTCTATAGGTAGAGTCAAAGTAGAAAGTTCTTCAAAGCAGTTTCTTTAGGACCTATAAGATGTTTACACGTCCCCTAGAACAGCGGTTCTCAACCTCTATAGTGCCGCAACCCTTTTAATTCAATTACCCATGATGTGGCGACCCCCAACGGTTAAATTATTTTCGTCCACAATGTAAACTGCTAAAAATAATAATGCTACGACAATCAAAATGTTCGAAATCGTTATTATTTAATTGTCTCCATGTCTATCCTTGAATGACAATTATAGTAAAACAACTAGTACGTCGTAACTACCACTGAGGAAATTTTGTACAATAACAAGACAAGAGACAACCTCATATTTCTGATGGTCTCGGGCAACCCCTGGCAAATTGTCATTCGACCCCCGTGGGGGTCGCGACCCACAGGTTGAGAACCGCTGCCCTAGAACATGAACTTCTATGCAAAAAGCCACTAGCAGCAATCACTAGTTTTCATTGATAGAATAGAAAGCCTACATTTCAATTTTCTTCTATAATTATAACCAGATTTATTAGTTTTACTATTCCATCACTATGAACGGATTTGAAAAACTTATGCAAAAATGACTTGCTTCGTTATTCAAGTATTGCTTCGTTATTCAAGTATTGCTTCGTTATTCAAGTAGCTCCGAATCCCGGAGCAGCTTTGAGTAGAAAGATATGAATTGCTAAAAGAATTTGCCCATAAATTATTGTAAGTAAGTAAGTGAGTAAAATATTGTAGATTTCTATAGCGCCTTGGAAAGCAGCACAACAGTAGCTGCTTATTCTTAGGCGCTCAGCCTCTCTTAAAATAGCCATAGGAAAGGTATGAGGTCAGCCAGACAATAGTCAACTTCTGAAAGGGCAGTGAGGCTAGGAGGAAATGATTTAAGGAAAATGAAGGATTTAAGCTTAGACCTGAAGACTTGAGGAGATAATGCAGGAATTATAGGAAATTGTAGCCTTTGAATGTTATTAATACATCTTGGTGATTGTTTTTTATGATCTTTATTACATTATGATCTTTGTCTACGAATGGTATTCCCTGCTTATCATATTTCGCTCAGGGTTTAGTGTCTTTGTTCTTTTTGTGTACAGCGTGTGGAGCAAATTGTGCGACGTGCTCAGCAAGCTCACGGTGCACCTCTTGCGCTAACGGATACTACCTATATGGCACCCAGTGTTTTCGTAAGATCCATATGACCTAAAATAGTATAAGTTCTGTGCTGAAATTGATTGATTTTGGCACAATGAAACCCTCTAGAACATTTCTTATAGTTTTTAGTCACTGTTGGATGCACCTGGAGTGCGAGATGGAAAGTTGGTAATTTATGTCAAGAATTTGTCAAGGATTAGCATGAACAATCAATCAGTCAATCAATCAATCAACTTCTATGGCGCCATTATCATAATGCTTAGGGCATCAGCTGATGGTACACCAAAAATCTGCACCAGATTAGAGCCGGAGCAAGTCTGAAGAATTGTCATTTTATTGGTATGAAGTTGCAATCAGAAGTTTTTCATAGTATGAAGCAATATCATAGAAATTTTGCATTATAATAGATGCATGGCCCTACTGTGTATGCTGCTGTGTTTATGTGAATGTTTTGATTTTTTGACAGCTTGCCTACCAAACTGTGCCAATTGTACGAACATTAACTCCTGTACGAGCTGTGGGACTGGACTCTTCCTGACGGCTAGCGGTTATTGCCAAGGTCTATTTGCCAGTAAAAATAATTAGTCATAATTAGGAATTGAGGTCTTGGAAGTATTTAGAAACTTGGGTGTCCACATTTGAATTTCATGTCACTGTCTTATTTCTTTCTACCTTCACCAGTTCAAAGTTCAAAGCTGACTTGTGATTTCAGTCAGAAACCCACGAGATGCTACGGTGCTTAGAATAAGTCTTTTGAGTCTCCATGCATGAAAATCTTTTCAAATATACTTACGACTATAAAAGATACTGCATTGAATCATTGCACGTTGTAATTTCTTGTTTCAGGTTGCAGCTCAAGTTGTGAACAGTGCACCGATCAGACAACATGTACCACCTGCTCTAGCCGCTTTTATTTGACTACTTCGAACACCTGTGCAGGTAACATCTATGTTTATACTTTTCTGTTACACATTTTAAGCCAGTTTTGTGGTGTTTCATCGCATTGAGAAATTCAAGTAAAGTGACTGCATGTTTTAACTTTTCAAAATAGATAAACTGTTGCACTCGATACAGACACATTTTTTTAGCCATCAGTGATTTTCATTAAAATCGGCCAATGCCTGGAAAAGTTATAACCGATATACAGCTCCTGACCTAATTAAACAATGTGTAGTTCAATTATTGGAAATTGTGTATGGAACAGAGATAAGTCATCTTGAAATTTCAATAATATTAAACTATTATATTAATGGTTATAAGCCTACCCCTGCATTTGTTGTTTAGACTTTTACATAACTTAGGAAAGCTTATAATTAACTGGTTTGTGGTCGCTGACTGTGTGGAGTAGAGTTTTGAATTTAATATGAATAGTTGGAGAAGATCAGTGCATGTAGAGTTTTTGGTAAAATTTGTGGTATGCATAGCAATGTGATACCGAGAGAATGCTGCAGTGTCTTGTTTTCTAATATGTAGCATGTACTTCTCCATGTGATACATGCAGCACTTCTGGATCTACATGTCAGTCATGTGAGGCAGGTCACTCTCTATCTGGATCCGGTTGTGTCAGTGAGTAAAAGCATATATTTTCAGGTGATCGATTAACTTCCTTAGGGCCATCGTACAATGATGCTCTAGTTATTTGAAAATTGAAGTTGCAAGTGAAAATTTAGCGGTGAAAGTTTGTTACCAAACTTGAAACGTAAACCGTGTGTCGTATGCACGTTGTCTACTATTTTCTTTTTTGTGGGGTTGCATTATCGGATTAAAAGCTTGATAAGCAAAATAACAGACAGCGTGCAAGTCTTAATTGACATTTCAGTGGTTGATTTGCCTTGCTGAAGGAAAGTGAATTGAGTGGATAGTGAAGGGAAAGCTGTTAAATAGATTTTGCTTAAGTCATGCAAGTATGGGAAAATAAGACATTTGTTCTGATAGGGTTTTTGAATTGACGAACTTAGTCTGTCTTAGAGCTTTCTTTTATCGTCATGCGGTTTGTAGAATGTTCCACGAACTGCAAGAGTTGTTCGACTGCAGACAGTTGTGCTACATGTAACGACAGATTCTTTCTTGAAGGCTCAGTGTGTACAGGTAAGCATTCTGCGATATTTTATCATCAAATTTTATTCTGCCTTATACATATTAAAATCTTTAGACAACTTAATTCTGGCTGAATTAGTGGGTGGTGTATGTGTGTAAAGTTTCTGTCACTTTGGAATACTCAGTAAACTCTAAATGCTTCCAGGAGTTTTCATTCCGCTAGAGTGGGCTTAGTCATCTAGTTGGTAGCAACTGGTGCTCTGCTCACTTTTTTGTTTGCATAATTATGCATTTATGCAAGACAATCGATAGAGACTCATACATTTTTTGGATGCATTATAAGAAAGGACAGACTGTAAATTCTGTTAATAACAGAAAATGAAGGGACAAAAAGCAAGTGGAAGGCAGAGAACAGCGTACACATACACACTACACAGCCTAAGAGAAGAAGCAGGAATTAAAGATAACATTGGACTGATGAGAACAGAAACAGAGCAGAGTGGAAAGAGCAGAAGTGGAAGATGTATAGATGGTTAATTGTGAGTTGACATGTATTGTTGGTATTGGATTTATATAGCACTATTTCTAAATATCTCTTTTGTTGTGTTAAGCTTGCACCAAGTTCTCTGGAAATTGTTTGTCTTGTGATGCAACCGGATGCACTGCCTGTGATCCTGGGTACACAAAGAGCTACAATGGCACAACATATGTCTGTAACCGTAAGTACCAGTACAGTCATCATGTCAGGCGACAATTGCAGATCGAAACATATCGTCAGTATCGGCTTTTCATTTGTCTTATCAAGAGATAGGAGTGTCTGAGTAGTATGTCCAAATGCTACTGTATGTTTAGATCTCTTCGCAGCTTCTATTCATTGTCTTGTTTTTAGTAGTAGTAGTAGTAGTAGTAGTAGTAGTAGTAGTAGTAGTAGTAGTAGTAGTAGTAGTAGTAGTAGTAGTAGTAGTAGTAGTAGTAGTAGTAGTAGTAGTAGACTTCTTTAGCGCCATTGTAGTAGTACATCTGCACCAGTCGATGGTCGCTTCAGTGAATAATCGTAGTCGTGAATCATTGTCCGTGGTGAATCGAAGTTGTAATCCAGAGGTCAGTCCGCACTTCCAGATTCCAGGTTAAGGCAGATATGCAGTCAGGAATAGATGTGTTTTTAGTCTAGACCTGAAGGTAGTAAGACATTCAGTTTGGCGGACCTGTTTTTAGGTTGCTCAATGACCTGCTCTGCAGCAAGTGGTTGTACAACATGGGGCTCTTGTAACTGTGAGTTGATAATTGATATTTGCTATTTGAAGAAGCCGCTATTCTTGCATTTGATAAAATCAATTCTTATGCTTTCATGAAATATTACTAACAATTATGTTAATGACAATGAAATGATCATGGACATTTTAATTATTGATAAGTAATAATAATGGTAGTAGTAGTAATAATAATAATAGTAATAATAGTACTAATAACAGTCATATTGATACACTTTTGAAATGTGAGTAGGAGCAAATCTGAAAATCACTGAAAATTAGTGTTGGCTGGATTTTTGCAAATGCTCAGTTTGTGGAGTGACCTCGTATGAGGTAAAATTGGAGTGATGCTGAGTGTGAGAGGAAATTATGTGCTAGAAACTGCTTGAAACATTGTTGCATAATTACTGAATGGTGTTAAGCCTGACCAGGAGTCTCACTCTTTTGTAATCAGATACTGCACAACCATACTGCGCCGTGAACCTATGCCGAAATGAAAGTCACTGCGACATCTGCCAGCCAGGATATGTAGTGGACCAATTGAATGGGGGTGCCTGTATAGGTATGCTGTAGGAAATGTTTTAACCAATCTTAAATCTTTTTTTTCTGCCATGTACAGTAAACTTCCATAAGTGCAAAGCTTCTATTCAAATTATCTTAATGCGATTGCTAACGTCTACCAATTTTTATCTAGTATCATAAGATCACTTTATTGCTGCATTGTGATGATCGTCCTTATACTGCTTTATTTAGATGTGATTAGTTCCAGTGGCAGCTCCAGAATTTGACTATTGGGGGTGTTGGACATTCAAGCATGGAGGGCCAACTATTTCCATAAACCTGGACTAGTCTAGTTGCCTAGAACAAATGCACTAAAGTCTGGAGGCCACTGGGGGCCAGGCATTCAATAGGGGGCATGGGCCCATCGGGTTCCCCATGTGGTTGCCTCTGATTATTTCTTAAGCTATTGGTTAAAGGGCTGTTAGTTCACTGCTTAACTGTATAAAGAGCACCCAAATGAATCGCTGGGATGCAGTCAATAAGAGCAAAGGTACCTCGTTCGTTGAGTGTTGAAATTGAGTAGAATTTGTTTCCAGGAGAATTTAACTGCTTTTAAAAATAGAATTTTCGCATTATTTTAGATTTTACTTGTTTCCGATCATCCCTCAACTCTGTTGACACAAACCATTTGTGACAGATCCAACTTCTGAATAGATTTCATCGGTTAAGTTTTGTGTGATTTTTAGCTTGTGGTGGATTTTGTTCGAAATGTGATGCAAATGGGGCTGGATTGTGTGATCCCGGTTACTGCCTTCCAAATGCCATTTACGACACTCAATCCAAGACTTGTCTAGGTCAGTAATAAATTAATAATATACATCTGTTTCGTATGACATTGTTTATTAAATCGCTCTTTGAGTATGCTTAGGTGTCACCATGTTAGAAATATCAGCAGAATATTCTATGCTTTTAGCAGAACGTACATAGAATGAATTTTGTTTCCAATCAATCAACCAATCAATCAAGTTACATGCAGCTGAATATTAACTTACTTCTTGGTGTTACTCATAACCCAAAGTAGCCAGTGAATTGTGGTTGATTTATTTCTTCTGCAGCTTGTACCACCAACTGCTTATCCTGTACGACGAACGGTGCAGACAACTGTGATGTGAACAAGTGCAGTGTTGGGTTCACGTACATACCATCAACTAAGAAATGCTCACGTAAGACAGTCATGGCGGTTGTATCGGTGATATTTGTAGCTGTGGTCAATGCACAAAGGTTTCGTGTTGCCAACTGCAACAGAATGTAGTTTTTGGAGTTTTATCAAGAGCCGGCATTGTTATCTAGAAAATTCTGGTAGCTTAGTGAGGATGATTGTGAGAGTTTTTACTTGTAAAGTTTTGTTGAAAAACTATCCACGTTGTTATGTTATGTTAATTGGACAATTTATATAGTGCTGTAGCATAGTTAAAAGTACCAAAGTCAAAAGCGCTTTGACAAGGCTGACATGTCAATGAAGGTAAGAAGGTGGCGATGTTAAAAGATCCACTTGGATGGTAAAAGGAACTTTGCCGCCGTAACGAAATCTGGTATTAATGGCCGCTTAATGGCACATTAATGGCATTGATCTATTTGCACTTTTAGTTTTTAGTGTATGGAGTGTGGTGAGTAATGCCAAATATAAACCCATTCTATGATTTTGCATTGATATTATGGGAAGCTATAGAGTTTGGACTCCTTAGTACTGTCAGATCTAGAGTTAAATCGCGTCTCCTACTTCTTTTTTTCATAGTCTGCCTTGTTGCGTCCACACTTCCACTCTGACTTTAATATCTGGAATTGACCTTGCCCGGTTAACAACTTAACTCGGGCCATAGCTAGTTCAACGTTAGATAGGGTTGCCAACTGTCCTTTATTTTAAAGGACAGTCCTTTAATGCACCTCTGAGTCCTTGTCCTTTATCGCTTTTATAAAGGACCATGGTTTGTCCTTTATTTCAAAAATCAAGTCATGAAACCACACATTTCAATTGAAATTTCCTTTTTTTGCTTGTCACCCCATTTCAGAAGGGAGATGACCTTTTTTTGCTTGTCACCCCATTTCAGAATGGAGATGACCTTTTTGCTTGTCACCGCACTTCAGAAGGAAGTTAACCCTTTTTTCCCCGCACCAGGTGACACCAAGGTTTTTCCGCACCGGGTGTCCTTTATTGCAATCTGTCAAACTTGGCAACCCTAATGTTAGATTAAATGCCTAGGAATAAGCAGCTACTATAACACCTGATCCAAAAGCGCTATATAATTCAAGAAATTTTACTTAACCCCGGTACGCTAAGTTCAGATTTTGTGCTTGCGTGATGCCACTGCCAACGTTTAATCTCATCTCATTCAATCTGTGTAGGAATCTGTCTAATTGTTGGCTGTGACCTTTTTATGAAGGATGCTCAGATAATTGCGTCGGCTGTGACAGGAATGGCGCCGGGATGTGCGACACCTGCG
Organism: Metaphire vulgaris; assembly: GCA_018105865.1. Classification (NCBI taxonomy): domain Eukaryota; kingdom Metazoa; phylum Annelida; class Clitellata; order Crassiclitellata; family Megascolecidae; genus Metaphire; species Metaphire vulgaris. Next base: position 6,665,169 of record CM030870.1, on the reverse strand, counting down.
CAACGGGATATGTTCTCCAAATGGACAGACAGGCTTGCTTGCGTATGTATTTAATTTTGAGTAATTAGCACCAGAAAATACTGTTATCTGATCTGGTCATTAACTTCTATAGCGCCACTTAACATTTACCATTTTACCTTACTCTATCATGGATGTCATTGATTGTACAGCTCATAACTGTGATATCACTTCATTAGATTTCAGTATAGTTATACTTTGCAGCATAAAATATAGCAGCTTAATGTAATCATCATCATCATCATCATCATCATCATCATCATCATCATCATGTTCTCTGTCCTGAGACAGGTTCAGGGCTCCATTATTTCCATTCCTCTCTTTGTCTTGCCTCTTCTTTGATTTCTGCATAGGTTTTGTGAGGCTGTTCAATGTACATCTGTTTTCATCATCCAGTCCAATAGCATTTTCCTTGGTCTTTCTTAGCTTAGTGTATACTGGTAATTTATCATTTGTCAACATAGATTTTCAGTGACACATAATTGCAGCATGCAACTAACTGCTAGTGCTGTAGACGTTGACATTTCACTCCTATCTTTATGTTTAGATGACAGTATCTTTATATTTAGAGGACAGCGTATAAACATTTTCTTTCATAGATTTTATTGTTCATAATGTCATAATATAAACTGAGTTATACCAATTTGAAGCAAGTGTTACTGGTGTGTAATAAAGTGCTGAATATTTCTTTCAGCTTGTGCTGCTGGATGCAGTGTCTGCACTTACACTGGTCCGGGCAAGTGCGATGGAGCAAGATGCTCGCCCATGTACAAGTTGAATACTCAGTATGCCTGCGACCGTAAGTTTCGTTTTAGGGTTAATTCTCTACAAGTATTTGCTCTCCGGCACAAGGTTGGCATGTCTCTTTTTTTAGAAATCTTTTGTAGAAAGCTTGGCACCGTCGTTGTCGGTAAAGTCTTTGGACTTTGTGTGGTGTTTTGCTGAAATTTCTGACAATCAGTGTGTGCTCTTTGTCAGAATGTGCACCGAACTGTATGTCTTGCGAGAGAATGGGACCAGGTCTGTGCGACGGCATGTGTGCCAATGGCTACTTTTATGATCCGACAACCTTCAAATGTGCAGGCAAGCGTTTCAGATTTGTTTCACACACACACACACACACACACACACACACACACACACACACACACACACACACTTCTCTTGTTATTGTTTAGAAACAATACCATTTAAGTGATTCTTCTCTAAAGCAATTTTCGAGCTTTTGACACTTGTATGATCCAAATTTGAAGTACAGTTATAGGAACCGAATTACCAGAATACGTACACAGAGCCGTGTTTACTGAAAACTTCTCATTGGCACCGATATATGTCTTCAGTTTGTATTTTTACGATTGCCAATTTTATAGTTGGTTGTTGAATTTCTAGTTTTCATTTATTCGATTTTATGTTTTCCTGTGCTTTAGCATGTGGACCTAACTGCATGAGTTGCGCCACGCAAGGCGCTGGAAAGTGCGACATGTGCAGCACCGGCTACTCCCTGAAGGGCGACGGCACTTGCGTTCGTGAGTCATTCACACTTCGATGTCATGAATAAAATGAAAAATGTGGTCGCACTTTGAGGACTTTGTTGTTTGTTATAGTTGACATTAGAAATTTACCAATTTTATTATTATTATTATTATTATTATTATTATTATTATTATTATTATTATTACACGACCAACATCATAAACAAAAATACATGACTCAAGATACTTAACTAATTTATACTAGAAATAATCAAAATTAACACAAGAATACAAATTTAGTAACTAAACAGATGTGATTAAAATTTAACATAGAAAGTAATTAGTTGATCAGAGGTTGATTAATTATAGTAAAATGAGTGACGGATAACCAAAGGGAAAAGAATCCCGTAAGGTGGTTATCCCAATTTTAAGTTATGGTTGAATGGCAGAAAAATAATTATGAGTGATTATAGTGTAAATGTATGTAAGTGTAAGTTAGAAGTAGAAGTGATGTTGAAAGTAATGTGCTAGATATATATTTCTTAATAGAAACAATAAATAAAATCCATATAGAATTAATTAGAGTTAAATCAGTTCAATTGGTTTAAGTTATTATACTTGATTTAATATAAGGAATTTTTTAACATTACATTTACAATGACCGTGATGCTGTGTTCTGTAGAATGCCCTGCGTTCTGCAGCTCGTGCAGTGTCGATCCGAACACAAATGCCGTCACTTGCACCAACTGTAATGGAAAATACTATCTCGTCAACAACCAGAATTTTCCTGGATCTGCCATGTGTCTACGTAAGATAGACTCCGCTGTGGTTCTGCTGCATGTATTTTCCATTGTATATTTCAAGATAACTGTAAATTTTAAATATATCATCGTAAAAGCTTTCGAATTCCTGCAGTACTGCTATTGAAATTGAGTAGATGATATTTTTGACGATCAGCCTTAATAGAAGTTCAATGATCGGCTGAACTTTATTTCAGTCTGTAGCCACAATTGCGCGTCCTGCTCCTTGAACAACTTCCAGACGCCAACGTGCGTCCAGTGCGGCACCACAAACGGCCAAACCTACACAGTCGTGTCCGCCGATAACTCGTGCTTTCGTAAGCTGTTATGCATTTGAAATTACCTGCTGTTGCCGATTTCTATAATCAAGGGATTATTATTAAACGACAATTTATGTTGCGCTATCTGCCTGGCAAAGGCCATAGTCAAGAGCGCTTTGCAGAGACATACAAAAGATGATAACTCTCGGCAGGTACAATACCTGCGGGCAGCTGGTAAAGCACCTGCTAGCGAAAAAAATTATCCACGACAGATTTAGTTCATACAATGCCTGATTCTGTAGCTGTTGAAGTATTTATATTCCCCATTATGTAAATTACTCTGTTGTCTGCATATCAAATGTATTTTCACATAATGTATATTAGGTTCCCAATTCAGTGGGAATTACTTCCCTTCTAGCAACCCATTTCTCCTCTGTATTTTTATTTCACAAATTGCTACAATTTGTAAATTCTACTAAATTGCAATGTAAAACTTAATTTGACTAAATGTTCCTTCTGACTCATTGTAAATACTGCATATAGTGAAGATAATAAATAAGCTTTCTGTTTCTTTTTTTAACAAAATATATGTATTTACAAGTGATAATTCTTTGGGATCATATAATTTTAAACTTTATAGCAGGGGTATTCAACTGGTGGCTCACGGGCCAGATCTGGCCCACCAGGGGCTGTGAAATGACCTGCAAAGATACTGAGATGATCAATAACTTTTTTTCTAATATATGGAATATATTTAAACTATATTTTTGAAGACTAGACTAAAAATTTTTTCCACCTGGCCCCAGGCGCCAGTCATGAAGAAATCTGGCCCTTCGTGAAATTTAGTTATAGAGTTGAAATAAATTTCAATTCAGTTAAGTTCAGAATGTTTTCGTTTGGATCAAGGAAAGTGCAAGGATCTTCAGCAGATACAAACATACAAATTTTGTGGTTTCATACGTTTTTGACACTTGAAAGAGAATTTCCGTTTACTTCGATGGTATGTGTTCTATGTCAACAGATCAATATTTCTGAATGAAAACTTTGTTTTGCAGCTTGTCCAACGAGCTGTGGTGTGTGTACTTACACCGCGGACCTTACAAAGTCTCTAACAACTTGTTCAACATGTATGCCAACGTACACTCTGAGCACATCGGACAACACCTGCAAAGGTTAGAGTCTTAATTAATTAATTATTATTAATAATAACAACGAGATTTAGAATGTTCAGTAGGGTCTGTCCTGGGTGAGATCTTAGATATTTCAATCATATTCAATTCAGTTATAGTGGTTCTAACACAGAACATACCCTACTGAGCCATTTGAACCCTCATTATTATTATTATTGTTATTATTATTATTGTTATTATTATTATTATTATTATTATTATTATTATTATCATCATCATCATCATCATCATCATCATCATCATCATAAGCTTCTGAACAGAGCAGACACATATCCATTTGTACGCATTCTCATTTTAAAAGTAAAATTGTATTCCTGTTGTTTTCAGAGTGTATTGGCACAGGGTATTGTTGTCTTCATGTTTCATGGCCTTGGCTAACACAGATATCTTCTAGTTTGACACTTTGTTATATTCAATCTAGAAATGATGGAACTGGAGCACGGTTTTATATTTGAGTTGAGCATGCCTAAGTATATTTTGGTTGTCTGAAGATTGAACCTGTGCAGCTGAACTGGAATCGTTTTGTGGCCGATTCTATTTGATTACTGATTTGTGTTTTGGTTTCGGCTTAAAATTAATGACTAAAAGCGCCCCGAATATTGGAATTGAATTACTTTGTTTATTAAATATTATTTCAAGACTGGTCATTAACTTATTATTATGCGGTTCACGATTTTAAGGCTTTTCTGTTCGTTTTTATTTTCTGTCAGCTTGTCCATCAAATTGTCTTTCATGCTCTCCGGGAAGCAGTGGAGACGTCGTCTGCGATTTGGGAAGATGTGACGTTGGTTTCTTCCAAGATACAAATTCCGCTGGATATCCCTGTAGAGGTAAAGGGAAATAAATGGCAGGTAGTCTTAAGGATTAATTTGATCACCGGCAACATATTCTGTTGCTGCTGTAATAGAGACTGTTTTGCAAATAGTTTTGGTTTTATTTCATTGTAGAGCTGCTATTTTGCTTTTAATTAAGTTTTCATTTTGCAAAAATGGATTAGTTTTAGTTTCAGTTTAGTGTTCATTTGTAAATAGTTTCAGGTAATGAGATTGAAATAATTCTGGCTTATAGTCTTTTTTCATTAACTAATATAACACTGTTGTTGAACATTAGTTTATTATAGTGGTTTCAGTTTTACTTAACCTGTGTTATTTTGCAGCTTGTCCTGGTGGCTGTCGAGTCTGTTCATATGACGGTTCGAACACGTACTGTGTACCTGGAGGATGTCAGGCTGGATACTTCAACAGCAGTAACTCAGTATGCACAGGTACTTGCTCAGTCCTATTTCGTGATCACGTGCGCATAGTTGGTCGGGTGCATTTGATTCTGAAACAGAATCATAAGTTTATGCGTGGAGTGAGAGGAGAAATGGTAAACTCTGCCAATTTTTTTGGCTTGCAACTAATTATTGTTTCAATTTTCAGTCGGTCAGTTGTGAATATCTTTAGTGCATCTTCTGCAGCATGTCATCAGACATAGTGAAGTAAAATGAAATTATGCCAGATTTATGGTGGTTCTCATTGTTGTGGCTTAGGGGGTTGGCCATGTATTATTAGATTCAGGTAGAGAAGTGTACATTTTGCCGCAGAACTCATCAAATTCACCATTTCTTTACTTGCTATAAAACGTTAGAATTCTCTGTATGCTATGCTGTGTTTCAATTGTCTAATAACAATATTGATGAGAATGGGAAATGGATGAAGCCTGATGAAAGAGATTGCCAAAAGGAAAACACAATATGCTGGACTTCTAATGAGAGGCTATGTTCAGATGTTCAGAACAAGCAAAAATATCTTGGAAGGGAAATACGAAGGTAAGAGAGCAAACGGGCGACATTGAAGAACTTGGCTGGAGGACATCAAAGAATGGACAGGCATTGAAAACTATCAAGAACTAAAAAGAAGTGCTGAAAATTGAGGGAAGTGGCGACAACTTGAACATTGTGACTTCTTCTTCTTCAGGTGCTCTGTCCAGAGACCGGTTCCATACTCCAGCGTCACCACTCCTCTCTATCTTGAGCTTTTATCTTCAGGGCTGAATACTTGTTTTTTTCCGGCTGATTTTTTCTATTCTTTGCCAGATCCACATTTCGAGTTTCTGATCCATAGATTGTCACTGGCCAGATCAGTGTTTTGTGACTACCAACCATCAATTCGAAGATGGCACATGATGATGAATAAATAATTCTATCACTAGCAATACAATATATAGTACAATTGAGTGAATATAAAATGGTTGTACTTTCAGTAAATTGTTTTGGCTATTTGTAGCTTGTACTCAGTACTGCAGCTACTGTTCATCGGCCACGTCGTGCTTATCGCAACAGTGTGCAGCCGGCTATGGAATTAACCGATCGCCTGGTGACATGCAGTGTCACTGTAAGTTATTTTGTCCTGTTCTTTTGCCATATGCTTTGTTTACAACAGAATCTTTGAGATTATTTTTGCTCTTTTATTAAAGCCAAGGAGGGAGTCAGCCCAATTTTATTTGATTCGCACTATTTTCTGACTGTTCTGAGGATGCAAATGTGAAATGCAGACAGGCCATTCATATAGTACTTTGATTGTAAATCCCAAAGTGTTATGCAGGCCGACAAACCACTTTGTCTATAGCTATTTCAAGAAAGATTAAGTGCATAAGAATAAGCAGCTACTGCTGTACTGCTTTCCGGGGCGCTGTATAAGTTTACGAGATTTTACTTTACTTTACTTTACGTGACGTTCACTCCTAAACCAGTGCTGATAATTAATTATTCACTTTTATAGCACCATTTTTACTACCCTTAGGCATCAATCACTGATACTCCAAATCCTTTTAATGATGCATTTGTCATAATTCTATTCTTAGCGTGTGGAAGCGGATGTATCTCTTGCACCGTTGATGCCCAGAACAACCCAGCGTGTCAGCAATGTGCCACTCAGTATGTACTCAGCAGTGGAACCTGTGTTGGTAAATGTCTTTTCGTTGTATCGTCTTAGCTTATTCATTTATAATGACAGTGAAACTTGCATACAGAGACTTCAGTAGCCAAGCATCTTGCTGAAATTCTGTTTACCAAGGGTCTGTGTTATGGAGGCATGTAACAAGGTTTTACTGTACTTTTAAGCTTGTTGCTTTTATTCGAATAAGTGACAGATTATTAAAGATGGGTGTAATCATTTCAATGCTGGATGGAATTTAATTCAGCTGTCCTCAGGCATGTTGGAAAGAAGTTTCAGCAGGGCTGCAGATTTTATCTTCTTGTAAAAGTCCTGACAAGCAAAAAAATGTCATCACCCTTCCTTTATCTTTTATCTTCTTTTTAAAAATCCCGGCAGGCTAAAAACAGCCTCATCTTCCAGGGATGCAGCACACCCCCTAATTTTTAACAGGGGGCACAGCTGCACCCTCTGCATCCCCACTTCCTACGGACCTGACTGTCCTAGTTTTTGTTGATTGTTTTGATGACAGAATTTCAGAATATATTCCATTGTTTTAGCTTGTCCTGCCAACTGCCTCAGCTGTGGATACGATAGCCAGTACAGTCGACCAGTATGTGTTGATGGAAATTGTGCTGCTCAGTATGCGAAGAGTACAGATGGGTCGTGCCAACGTATGTTCATTTATTATTACTCTGTTAATCTGGTTGCTCCATTTATATAGCACCATTTCTGTGACAGAAATTTGCTACTGAAATAAAGTTCAATAGCAAGTTGCAATCTTCAGAAGTATTTCTGTTATGCCTACTTAACTATAATGTAAATAGGTTTATAAAATTTGAATCATTATTATGATGAATTCCTTACAAATATTAGTGGTTAGGAAATGCAAAATGTATGTTACTGTATTTGCACTTGTTTTGTAGCACTTAGCAGTCCTATTAGTGCTAGTGCTTTGTTAAATAATTGTTTAATGCATTCCATTAAACTGATATTCTTGAATGAACTGGACTTGACTTGACACCCAAAAATGCAATACACATGGCCAAAGAAAGGAAAGGGCCATGGAGACAAGCACTTCTACACCGTTGGCTCCAACGGTCCTTATAGACTATGGAGTGTGATGATGATGATGATGATGATGATGAATTTATTAATTTATTAATTATTTTTATTAATTTATTAATTAATTTTATTAATTTATTTACCACATCAGAATCACCTGGAGCTACTCTTCAAGCTTAGAAATGTTATTTAGTTTCAATCCTCTATTGAATAATGAAACCAGTTTCAAAATGTTGCTTATTAGTCTACTGATTCCTGAATGGTTTATTATTCTGCTTCGTTTTTGTCGTTGACGCTAGCTTGTCCGTCTAACTGTCTTGCTTGCACGTACGATTCAACCAATTTGAGGACGGTGTGTACGGCTGGACGCTGTGCAGCGCAATATGCTAAGGCCGACTACTCCTGCGCGAGTGAGTCCGAGTGCTTTTTGCTAGGGCTGGTAACGATTAAAATTTTCATGTTCGATTAATCGGAAAACTTTCAGTCGATTAATCGATTAATTTCGATTAAAATAATTAGATATAGCTTTTAGCTGATCTCCTTGCATTGTCTACTTTGCCGTCTGCAGTTAGCTTAAAAACAAAACAAAAGCGCTTGCTCATCTCTCCTTTTAACCCCTTAACTGGGCAACTATTTGTAACTCAGTGTAAAATGGACGAGCGTTACTCAGGGCACCCAGTTAAGTGGTTAATATGCCTAACTGCAGCATTGCTTTCATTACTTGCCGTTGTTGTCTGAATGAAATAGAAATATAGTAAGCTAAGTAGGTATTCAAGTAAATAAGTTACAAAATATTAAAATTTAATCAAAAAAATTAATCGATTAAAGACAATTCGATTTAATCAGTAATATCCGCTGCTCTACTATTTGCATATCACTTTGTTTGAGATGAGGCACTTTATAAAGAATTCTTATGATAAAATTGGCTTGCACAGGATCACAATGTGTTGAGTTTATCCATGTTTTTTGATGTCATAGTTTCTAGTTGTCCAGCCCTATTGGACCTTTTGTCATCCTGATGTGTTACAAATGCTTGCTGTATAAGTAATCCTAAAAACAGTCCATAATTTAATGCATTTTAAATCTCTTTACCAGTTGTGTCACTATTGGGGTGGGGTAATGGATTGGGCTAAAAGATATTTGGTAGTTTGCGTTATGACCATCTAACAAATTTCTGCATTGAGTTGATTTCTGCTGCAGCTGTAGCGTTGTCTTTAACGTTTTCTCTTTAGGCTGTGCGCCAAACTGCAATTCTTGTACAACAAATGGACCGGGGTTCTGCGACTCAAATCAATGCGCAACGGGATTCAGACTGAATGCTCAGAACACTTGTGACAGTGAGATTATGTTGATTATTTCTCATAGCTGATTGTCGTTTGCGAAGATTATTATTATAAGTCTGAAAGTGATTTTCATGAAAATTTTAACTACAATGTAACTGATACAGTAAGTAAGTAAGTAAGTAAAGTTAAGATTAATGTGGTGACTAGTCAACAGACTTCGCGAACACATTACATAACTAAATAACTAAATACAAAACAAAAGTGCTTGCTCATCTCTCCTTTTAACTCCTTAACTGGGCAACTATTTTTGATACAGGTGCATTTTAACTCAGCTTTCATTGAAATATCTAGTCAAATAATCTCGCAATTTCATTGGCATGAAAGGTTTTGAAAAGACATCGAGAATGAAGGCTGTTTTTAAAAGAAATTTTGGTTATATCTCCCAAAAAGTTATGCTTAGGGAAAAGGTCTTAAAGGAAAAGTGGTAATTCTTTTTCTGTTAAGATTCCACAATTTTTTTTACATGTCACCACAAAAATTTCAAGGTTAAAACAATCCATGTCTATTACCTCCCAGTTCACCAAGTGAATGGTCTACATATTTGGTTGACCATGGCCTATCAGCTTCTTCTCCTCAGAAAGTAGTTGCACGTGTAATTTGCAGTTCATGCCATTGGAACAGACATTCTGCAATTTCGAAGCTGAATTTTACCTCTCGATGCTGGGCTTGTTGTTATGGCTTTAAACAGCGTTGAACGTTTGAAAATTCCGTTTGTGTTCTAGGATGTGATCCGAACTGCAGGTCGTGCAACTCGGCCGGAGCCAACTACTGCGACGTGAACATGTGCAACCTCGGTTTTGTTGTCAGCAACCAAGTCTGTGTTGGTGTGTAACACGCCATGTTATTTTGAGCACACATTTTTGCCTGATGCATTTCTAATCTCTGCAAAAATAGTTTAAGTAAATGTATTCATAAATTACGTTTGTCAGGTTTAACTAATTTCAAATTTAGGGCATTTATTAGGTGATTTGTTTGACCCTGTCTTTATAGCTTGTGATCCAAACTGCAGACAGTGCAACGCTGGTGGACCGGGCAAGTGTGACGCTTCCATGTGCAACGCTGGATATGCACTTGCAACAACGACACTTACTTGCATGGGTAATAAAACATTAGATATATATATTGGACTGTGTGCTTAATAATAGTGTGTACATTTCCAATAGTGTGTACTTAGTGTGTACATTTCCAGTGTGGACAGAATTAGCAGTGTGACGTTTTGGTCTATCTTGCTCTTTTCTGCTATTGAATTTTCTGGTGAATTTTCTGGTGAATGTCTTCAGACTTTGTCATCTAATTATTTGATTAAAATGTTTCATTCGGTTTGGTTTTAATGAAAGCGGGTACGATGCTTTTGTGAGTATAGTTTATACGATGAAGTAATTTTGGATATTTATTTTACAGTGGCATAGCCACGGTTCGGGAGGGGGACGTACATCGTACATTTTAGGGTAAAAAGTCTCTACAGAGGAAATGAAGGTCACATTCACTTATTCACTTCAATCATGCTACCTAACCCCTCCCCCAAATAAAATTTTGTCAATGTTTTTGTGCAAATTCCATGACCAGTCCCAGCCTGAATTGGGGAGCCCGGCCCCCAATGTTCTCCCCGTGGCTATGCCAATGATGTAATATATGAAACCTGGATGTTGGTTTTGACTTTTGTGTGTTGCTGCTTGTCTGTCTCAAGTATGTCCTGCTTACTGTTCCTCCTGCACTTTCAACAGTCAGACTGGTCTCACTGAGTGTAGTGCTGCTGCCTGCTATGCCGGTTATGGATTGAAAACGTCAGACAAGACATGCTTGAGTAAGTGTGTCCGTTGCTTCATCATTGTCATCATCATCATCATCATCATCATCTTCATTCCCATCTAACTTAGTTTGAGATCACCGGGTCTGTGATAGTCAACAGTTTGAAGTCCTTATCTTTTTATTGAAAACATTGTTGATATTCTTGGAACGTTGGTCTTCTCTTGGATAGATTCTACCCAAAAATTATTTATGAGTCATGAAACAATCACTGGACACTTAGTATGAACTTTTTGGCATTGTGGGTAATCTGCCAAGTATGGAGAAAGAGAAACTCTAATTTGGAGATATTTTAAATTGAAGTTTTAAATTTGAGTGAATATTTGTGATGTTTGGTTCATAAATTGATTTATCTCGTGAAAATTTCTCTTGTTTTCATTCTGTTTTGGAGAACTTCTAGACGCGGTGCCAAAGTTGAACGGTACATGCATTATAATACACTGCTGATTTTGCAGTTTTTTTTTTGTGACAGTATGTCCAGCTAACTGCCTGCAGTGTGGTGACCCAAATAACAACGGTGTGATGGTCTGTTCGCAATGTGCCTCCCAGTTCGTTCTGAACCCAAGTGACTGTGGAGCCTGTCCCCGGTACTGCTCAAATTGCACTTTTGCCAATGGAGGACTTACCTGTAACACCTGTGGTCCCAGGAGCGTCATGCAATCTGGCAATGGAACCTGTCTTGGTAAAACTTAAAACCTGTCATCTACTCTAATCTGATACTGTGATCACTGTTGTGTCAGTTCTTTGAAATCAGTGCATTGAATTATTAAACGTGCAATTAATAACATTTTACATTACATTACATTAATAAACATTTTACTTTTTTATAAATTGTTATTGTACATTGTTCTTTTGGAAATAATAAGCCTTGATCAATCAATCAATCAATCATTCAATCAAATAGCAATGTAGTTTAGCAATAAAATTTTATATAGGGTCTATACTGAGAAGCCACATGCCTTATTATTTTGACTAGTCTCTTCTTGATTGTGACTTTAACCCCATGTCTGATGGTAATTGTTGAAAATTGCGTATTTACTTGTAGAGGCATTCTATTACCAAACTGACTATTTTGAGGAAATATGCAATGTCACTATAATAATGACAATGTCATTTTAGGTGGTCTGGGAGGCTAAATTAGCATGTGTGAAAACCACTATAATTACTCTCAACATTTAATGATCCAACTTTTCCTGGATAACTTTTGAATCCATTTCTTATTTCAACTGTTACTGCCTTTTTGTACAAACTGTTTCATAAATCTGCTACCCTAGCACTAAAAAAGATTTTGATTTCCTTGGTCCCCATCCTGTTGTTGTAGAAATTACCGGTACATTTGTGATCTTTTTTGCTTATCAGGGATTCTGGAGAGGAAAAAAATACAAGGGTGGCCTTTTTTGCTTGTCAAGACTTTTCGGAAGATGAAAATGGGGTTCGGCCCATTGTTACAGGGGTCAGACGTTTTGTTACGTCGTGTTACGAAGGGGGGGTTAAAAAAGTGCCAAAATCGTGTTATGTAATTTATGGACGACCTCTATCAGTATCAGCATGTGTTGATGTTGCAGGCTGTCCTGCTAATTGTCGGTCGTGTACAATTGGATCAAATGGCCTCACTCAGTGCAACGCAGGACAGTGCGACCCTGGTTACGGAAGGGCTCTGGATGGGTCGTGCCAGGGTGAGTTGTCACTTTTTATGAACCCATCTGTACATCATTTGATCTTTCCTGATAGCTTGGAGAAGCTGTCAGTAGTTGCTTTGGAATTTAGACGTTGTCGTTCTCAACATTTTTATAGTGCAGGGTGAAAAGAGTGAGTCGTGAACATCTCAGGTTACAGTATTGTAAAGTAAGTGATTCATATTAATAGTGTGGTTTTTTAAATAATAGCATAAAGACTAAATCTTTATTTCTTGACATATCTCAAATTGAGCTGGTCACAGTGCTATAAAAGTGCATTATTATTTTTATTAGTAGTAGTAGTAGTAGTAGTAGTAGTAGTAGTAGTAGTAGTAGTAGTAGTAGTAGTAGTAGTAGTAGTAGTAGCAGCAGCAGCAGCAGCAGCAGCAGTATCAACAGCAATAGTAATAGTCACTGGCATAAACTTTGATGAAAAAAGTGAGTGACCCTAGCTCTGTATCTTCCTCCTTTTGGGGGCTCGAGCCTAGAGGCCTTATAGAAGTTTGCACTTATGCTAGTAGTAGTAGTAGTAGTTGTTGTTGTCATGCTATTATTATTATTATTATTATTATTATTATTATTATTATTATTAACATATCTGTCTCTTGCAGTCTAAGTACTTCTTTGTATTCAAATGAAATGCATAACTTCTTCTAAGTGTCAACATTTTGTTTTTCAGCTTGCGGCAGCCTCACGATTCCCAGTTGTTTGACGTGTTCGGATGTCCCGAGCGCAAGTTCCAAGGCGTCTTGCACAAGCTGTTCCAGTGGTTATGCCCTGAAGGACGATGGATCGACCTGCATATGTAGGTTCTCAATAGAGGTCCATACATATACATGTAGTATGTTCGCAAAGAGTGGGTGAGGGGTTGGATTTAGGAGATTTTGCGTATGTGCAGCGTTCAAATGGGAAGGGGGTTGAAAATATGCCTTTTTTCGTACATACTATATGGATGTGCCCTAGTACATTATCAAGTACTGCTAAACAGTTATGCAATTCATTATGATGCAACGGGTACTGGCTGGGCTGTATTGTTGATCTACAGATAGTATCCAAGGTCATGGGTAGCAGTGCTGAAACTGTGGACTCATTCATTCCTCATCATTCTGGTCATGTTTTTAAAAATTGTGTATTATTATTTAAATTGCTGACTTTCTACTATTATTTTCATTAAAGTACTATTTAAAATACCTGAAATAGCGGTATCTCTATCAACAAGAAGTGAGCGACATAGTGAACAGAAAATGTGACTGGATCAAATTTAGGTAAAGAGTTGAATAAACATGAATAGCTTAGAATTGAATAAACTCGAAGGTTATTCTTTTGTCAGCTTGCACTTCCTCGGGCTTGACAAAGTGCAGCACGTGTGTTGACCGGACTCTCGTCTGTACCCAGTGCAACTCGGGGTACACCTTAACGCCCGATCAGACCCAGTGTGGAGGTAATCTTATGCACGATAAATCAGAGTAAAAGTTCTTTATCAGGCTACATTTTTTCCTGTCCATTCATGTGATTCTACATCATCATGCTATCACTATGGTCATATATAGTTTTAATTGTCTAATTTAGAATGTTGCAGTTTTGTAGCAAGTATTAAATTCTCTTAAATGAAGCCGATTAACTGAGTTAATCAAGTACATCTAAAAATCGTGTCCAAGTTGATTTGTGCGTATTGATGTGATGATGATATGATGTGAGATAATCATTAAGACATATACTGCTGTTGGCATATCAAATCTAATCTGATCATTGACTTCTATGGTGCCGCTTCATAATGCATAGAAACATCTACCGATGGCATGCCTTTCACGTGAAATCAGTGAAAGTTGGGCAGTGTGTATCTTCATGTGCCTGGCCTATCCACCTTAGACTGTCACCCTTTTGCCTGGCTGGGATACTTTGGATTTGACCTGGATCTTTAATTATTTGGATTTGGTGTGCCATCGGTTGATGCTCCTGTGCATTATGAAGTGGCGCTATAGAAGTTCAAGATTAGATTAGATTAAATGTGTAGATTGAGTCTACTTTAATGTATATGAACCGACTTTATTTGCATTAATGAATAATATTTTGAGTATCTGATGAGTACACTACTTCCCTGTTCTGGTTGCAGTGAACTGTTATACCTGCGCCAGTTCCACCAGTTGCGGCACTTTGGGCAGCGACAGTCTGACAGTGTGTCCAGTGTCTCAGGGCTACGACTGCTGGGTTAGTATTCTCTCAGCTGGCAGAGCCATAGGTATTCGGCGCCCGGGGCAAGATTTAAATTGTGTGCCCCTAAATTGAGGCGATGACCTTTTTTATTTATATCAATTTTCATGCCTGAGGAAAGTGGGGTGGTATATAAAAAAATTAAAGAATAAGTGTGTGAAATGCACCCCCCCAGGATGGCGCCTGGGGCAGTCCCCGCGTCCCTAGCTACGACTCTGTCAATTGGCTGCCGCTGTTAATTTCGCTACTGTCGCCAGGTTTTGTCGATTTTCCAAGGTCTGATAAAACAGAATTTTATTCGGTGGAAACATAACAGGATTTGGAGTGAAAATGAACTGATCTGTGTATAGACATTTTGAAAAATTGCATTCTATTTAAGAGTTCACTGACCAGTGATGCGTTCTGTCTTGTTAAGGCGTATCGTATGACCATCGGTGGATCTGCCCTGTACGCTCGGAACTGTTCTAACCAGGCGTGCACCAGCTCCAACACACTCGAAACCTGCACAGCGCTCCCCAACGGGAACTCGGTAAGACTATTATTCTGCACGAAGATGTGACGTGATGTAGCATTTGTATAGCGCCTCTTCTATTTCTACTCAGAGGCGCTCCTGGCATTGGAGTCGCATGATAAAATAGCGAGACTTTAGCTGTTGCATTGAACAGAGCAAAGGAGTAAAAGCTGAGGCCAGAATGGATGGAGCTGATGCATTCCAGATGGAGGGTCCAATCACGGCGATTGATCGACGTGGAGTAAAAACAGTGCATGATCTGGGGGCGTAAACATCCGTCTGATTAGTGGTGCATAGCAGGCGATGTGCAGTTGCAGAGGGTGGTTTGAGTAGCTCAGTAATGTAAGATACTGCATTAATTTACCACAATGTTAAACATGATAATATGTAGCACTATGTATTCGCCTAAACTCCATGAAGTATTTAAGTAATATCGATCCCGTTTGGAGCCTTATCGCGCTGTTATCTTGTTGTTTAGTTTTGTCAGAAGTGCTGTCACGGCGACAGATGCAACAATTTCCTCCTGACTGGCAACTCGCAGAACAGTGCAACAATGTTGCAGAAGAGGCTGGGCACAATTTTCTTTTCAATTGTGCTGTCTGGCATTATGGCTGCCTTTATGTAGCCAGAGCGGTTGTGACAGAAAAACTTATTTTGTTTTTTTTAAATTTCAAAATTAATTTAAACTGAAACTTTCTTATTTCTACACTTTGCCTTTCTTCGTCTATTCTTGATGAATATTTTCAAGCTCTGTTGATGCTTAACTGAGGATTTAAGAATAGATGAACAGAGACAAGTGATGTTGAAGTTTCATTTTAAGTACAAGAATATTTATAAAATGAACTTATAAAAAAGTGTTTCTGTTTCGACAACTGTTATTGGATATACTGTTATGGTATAAAATGCTATGCATTTAGCAATTTAATTAATACACAATGCTTTACTTATCATTTCCATTGGATTTTCTAAAATTTACGTTGTTTGTGAAATGGTTTTGTTAAGAAATCTATGTCTGCCTTTTGTATTGGCTCCTACTGAATGCAGGTGCAGTCATTTGACGCTTGCCAAGGATTTAGGGCCAGATACAAAGGGCTGAGACACTAGATAATACTCTTGAAGCCAATATATGTTGTGTTAATGACAAAAGGTTATGTTTTACAATCTGTATTATAAATTGTTACTATACTTGTTGAAGCAAATCTGTGATAGCTTTTTAAATTTCATATTAATCGAAGAACAGATTTAGGAGCTTTGCAAATTGCTAATGTTGTTGAATTTAAATAAGGGAACAGCTTTGAAGCTTCATTTTCATTGTCTGGACTATTATGTTTATATAAATTTTACTGTGGTAGGAACTTTTGACTAATGTTTAAGATAATGGCAGTTTATGAAATCTCGAAAATGTTAACAATGTAGTTAGAGTTTCCAGCTAAATCTAAACAGATAACGTCTGCTGATATTTATTAGTTATTTTAGCGTTTGTTTCAGACTGAATTCGAGCAGATTGTCATTCAGTATTATAGTCAGCAAAACTGAAGATATTCAAAGCATGCAAGAGAGAGGAAATAGTCTAACTGATGAACTAAGTTTTGGCTGAAACATTGGCAAGCTAATTTTACTTGGAGTTAGAGTCAAAATTTGAAATACTTGTTCGTTATGATACTGTAATTTCTAAAATAAAATTTTATACTGCTGATTATAATTTGATGTGAACCCAGTCCTTAACAAATTAATGATGAGGCCACTTGACTGAAAAGACTTGTATGGAAACACTGCTAATGTTGTTGAATTTTCAATATTTAACAGCACTAGCGGCTAACGGTGATTGTGAACAGAGGAAAGCAATTTACGTGTTACAAAAGTTCCTTTAAATAGTATGCAAATTAAGTCTTGTTATTTTGAAATTATGAAATTATGCACTTCTTGTTTGATTTATCACAAATCCTGCATTCCTCTGTTCGGTTTGTGTTCTTTCACGCGCTGTGTTTTTGAACAGTCGTTTTGACTGCGATTGACAGCGGTGATTAAATAATGAAGATTTATAAAGGCTGTCTGATGAAGTCTTGTGGTTGACTTATGAGCATTTCAAATAAAGAGCAGTTAAAAACAAAACCGTGTTATTGCATTCTTACATGAATCTACTTGAAACTGTGCAGACAGGCAAATACTCCTAACTCTCTCATACTTAGACCGTTCTTGGCACATGTACCTTCTCAGTGGCCACCCCAAACTCTGGATCTCTGCCTCAACATATGCCTGCTGCAAATACACTACCAAGTTTTAGAACAAGCTTAAAGCTGGGCTATCATTTTGACCTGGCTTATCCACCATAGGCTGTTTGGTCGGATATCCTGGGTTTGACCTGGATCTTGAATGATTTTGATTTGGTGTGTCATGGGATTCTATGAGCAAATAAATGGTGCCATATAAATTTAAGCTTATATTGGAAATTCCTAGTTTTCCTCTGCCTATGAGGTTATGGTTATATAGGGCTAGGGTTAGCTTTCTGCTTGAGAATTGAGCATTATCTAGACTAAATAAAGATAAAATAACTGATGGTTTTCAATCATGAAGGCAATAACATTTACCGGCTGAAATAAGGCGCTATAGCAATGTAAGATTTAATTATAGTGCTAGATTATTATATTATGAATGCCTTGAACAGTGGCGTAGCAAACTAGCAATATGCTCTGGGACCCTTGGTGAAAACGGGCAGAGGGCCCTTTCCAGAGACGATCTTACCTGTTTGTGAAAATGTTGTGACGACTTTTTTGCTTGTCGGTCTTTCGATCTGACAACTTTACAACTTTGGGGCTGTCCATTAATTATGTCAAAAAATTTTGGCCAATTTTTGACCTCTCCCCCTTGTCAACAACTGTCAAATTTCAGTTAACCCCCCCCATAATTACGTCAAAAACTTTTGACCCCTCCAAGATCATTGGCAGGTCCAAATAAGTTCCATAACAAGGTTATTTTTGCGGTGATGACCATTTTTCCCTGTTTTGCTCATTGAGTGTCAAAATGTGGTGTTGATGACCTTTTCCCATGTTTTTCCATTGTAATAAGTAGTATTCCATGAAATTTCCTATTTTTTGATTATTTGGAAAAAGTGAAATTGTTGACGTCAACTTCTCTTGACCAGGCCCTCCGAGAGAAATTCCGGGCCCCCTGTGCAGAATGGCCGACGGGCCCTTGAGAAGTAATAATTTCTTGACGACCTTTTTTTGCTCGTCAGCCGTCAAAGTGCTGACGACCTTTTTTTGCTTGTCGGCTGTCCTGGGCCCCCTTGTGCTTCTGCTGAACTGACATTTTAACCATTCTTTAGTGTTATTATTTTTTTTGTTAATTATACATATTCGTCATCGGCCCGGGCCCCCTCCAGACCGCCGGGCCCCTGTGCAGTTGCCCCCCTGCCCCCCTCTCGGAGGGCCTGCTCTTGACCCCTCCTCTGTCAACAACTGTCAAACTTTTCAAACCCCTCCCCCTAAATTGTTAACGTAATTAATGGACCGCCCCTTTGAGAAAAATTTTTTTGCTCGGGTCGGAGTCCGGGGGCCCTTTGCAGGTCGGGGGCCCTTGGCATTTGGCCAGGTTGTCCCTATGGCTGCTACTCCTCTGGCCTTGAAGTAAATGCATGGGCCTAACTGCCTAATTCTGCAGTTGCACACACCAACGCCATGACTTTCGGACGTCCTGAGACAAAGCGGTTCAACCGAGTTATACAACGTGTACAACAGTTATACAAAAGATCGCCAACATCTCGACTAGTATCAGCAACTGGTGGCGTAGTCAGAATTGCAGTTCTTCTTCTTAAAGAGAAGCCTTTCTTTCTCAGCCATTCAACGGCATCAGGTTTGATGCAGGGTCAATCCTCCTTCGAATCTGGTAAAGGTGGCAGTCATTGATGTGGAAATAGTTTCTGAAAGGGCATTAATTTCCCCAACGGTTAAAATAGCGGCTTATCGCCAATCTGTTATTCCGATTGAGGTGGACCCAATCATAGCGCACAAGAATTGCAGTAAAGAGGGGCAACTTCGAGAAAGAATTTTCAGCAATAGATTGAATAAACCTCGCTCAGGAGAAAATTTTTAAAGGCATTAAAATAACTTATCGCAATCAATATTCCCCTATACAATTTTCGCATCATTTTTGCATCAATCGCTGACCAGTAGCATGGGCCCCTTCGGACCCCCTCCCGTTCCTCTGGTAGCGATTTCACTGCGTGTATTGAAAGGTAGACTCGTTCCTCCAATCAAACACTCTTAGTGGTACATCATATTCATTATTTTTATGTTTATTTTAAAATATAGGCTATGTAGTTTGAGGTGTCAAGAGATTCGAGGGCTTCAATTAGTTATTCAATGACTCGAGAAACTGTAAGCCTTATATGCTCTCGCTGCATGTGTCAAAATCATTGACGTCTATGTCGAAATATACTGTAAATTTAATGCCTTGTTAAGTTGGGGCAGGGAGGAATTTGTCAGACACTGAATCTGTGTGCTTTGAGGAAAACGGATGCGTCTTCATTGTAATCGATGAAAATCACAAATCGATGCGGAACTAACTGTTTCAGTTTTGGTTTCTCAGACACTGAATCTGTGTGCTTTGAGGAAAACAGAAGCGTGACCATCGTAATCGAAAATCAAAATCACTTGTTGTATTCCAGAGGTAAGATTAATATTAATTTTATGCTTCTATACAGTGGTGTATTTAGGGGGTATGCTCCCAGGGGCGTCATTTGGGCGGGGCCTGCGGGGCCGTGGCCTCCCAAGGAAATGAAAAAATTATTTATAATGTATTAATGTGCAAAATATCGCAAAAATTGCCAAAAATTTGCCAAAATTTATAAAAATGCAAATTTGCCAAAATTGGCCCAAAATTGCCAAAAATTGCCAAAAATTTGCACAAATTGCCTAAAATTTGCCAAAATTTGCCAAAAAATTATCTCGCCCCCAAGAAAAGTGTGAAATGACGCTACTGTATGCTCCTGATCCATAGCATATCCCTTTGGTCTTTGGACTCGATTGTTGAATGTAATATTTAGATATAATGTACAAAAGTACAAAGACACTGTTACACTTAAAGACTGTTAGACTGACGATTGAGGGGCTGTCCATTAATTATGTCAACAATTTTTGCAACCCATCCCATCCCTTGTCAACAACTGTCAACTTTCAGTTACCCCCTCATAATTACGTCAAAAATTTTTGACTCCTCCCAAGATCAATGACAGGTCCCAATAACAAGGTTATAATTTTTTGCAGTGATTACCATTTTTTCCTTTTTTGCTCCTCAAGTGTCAAAATGTGATGGTTATGACCTTTTTGCCATGCTTTTTTCCATTATAATAAGTAGTATTCCATGCAATTTCCTAGTTTTTGATTATTTGTAAAAAGTGAAATTGTTGACGTCAACTTCTCCTGACCCCTCCCACTGTCAACAACTGTCAAACTTTTTCAAACCCCCCTAAATTGTTGACATAATTAATGGACAGCCCCTGAACTTAACTCAGTTGTGGTAATTTTACGGTTAGTACAGTACTTTACAGGTGGTATTACTAATAAAATTAAACTATATGTTAGTGCAGAGCATTGGATAAAAGTTATTTTTTGAACTTCTTAAATTTCAGCATCTCCCTTTATTATGCTTCTATAATTTTATTAGTGGTTATTAGTTGTTATACTACTTTAAACCTTGTTATATTATATTATATTATTGCATTATATTATATTATATTAATATTATATTATAATTATCGACTAGAGCAAGACTCAACTTCTCAAGAGTCATTTATTACTTTTCCAGAAAAATTCGGAAATGTTTATTACTATTTATTTTTATTATTATTATTATTATTATTATTATTATTATTTATTACTACTACTTTTATTAGTATTCATTTGTAAATTGTTAGGCATTTGTTAACAACAAAGCTAAAATTGTAGAGTCAGCATTGTCGGTAGCTTGCAAAAATAATGCTTTTATTTATTTTTTGTCATGATGTAAGTAGTTTTTTTGGATGGTTAAGCACCTCCATTAAAAAATAGAGCCACTTAATATGAACCATTTCCATTGACACTATGGGTGACACTATGGGTTAAACCGTTACATCAAAATAATGCTGGAATTTCATGACTATAATAGCGTGTTAGTAGTGTTTCATTCTATTAATTTTTCTGGTAATTGTCTTCAAGGGGCTGGCCATTAAGTACGTCATGCTTGAGAGGTCTGAAAAAGTGTGACAGTTTCTGACAGGGAGGAGAAGGACCAGCATGGCGTCACACTTTCAGTATAAATAACACCTTAAATAAAACCTTAAATTTACTGGTAATTGGCTAGTTTAGCATCCCAAATTAATCCTGACTTTTCACAAATTGGCTAACTTTATAATGTTTGAGAATATGCCATTTCATTTTGTTGCTATAAATGTATAAGCATGTTATAATTTATAAAATTTTTAGTTATAAGTTGCAAAACCCATCAAAGAAATGACGGGTACAGACCGCACGAACTAAGAGAAATTGTACCTGCTATCCAGCTGCTAAACGTCCAAGAGATTAACAATGAATTTGTGAACTTTTTGTCTATAAAACCAATTGATACAAATGAGCATTGTTTGCAGTGGTTGGCTAGGCATCATCTCATCATGAACAGTGAACACATGTGTTTGCAGTGGTTGTCAGTTGCCTGCTTCATTAGTCAAATACTCCGAATTTGGGACGCTAATTTAATTTGGGACACTAAACTAGCCAATTAGTACAATTACCACATTTTAGGTCTCAATTATATTCATTATTGTTGAAATTTGAATATCTGTTTTGCTGCAGAAAATTGAACAAGAAGCTCAAATTTATTATATAGAAAACTTGTGTGGCCTAATTTATGGACGATGCCTTAATGGGGGTCCGAGGCTTGTGACATACTTTTAAAGGGGTCAGAGATTTGTGACAGTTTGCGACAGGGGAGGGGAGAAAAAAGTTGCATGACGTACTTTATGGACTGCCCCCAAACTCATCTTCATCATTCCAGCATTAGCATAACAATTAACAGTGAAACCCATGTCTCAATCTTACTAGGGATCATAGGGATCAGAAGAATCTCTTGTAGACTTATAATTTATTCCTAAACCATAGTGCTGCTAAATCATATGAATGATGTATTGATTTTCTTGATTTTGTGGCCCATGTGACCAGGTTAGACACTAGATTGGGGTCCTTAAAACTATCGAGCTTGACACCCCATTGATTCCTTACATTGCAAGGGGTCGTGTCATGTGTATAAGTTGTAATGCTTCAAAGTCACCTACCCCACTCTCATTTTTATTGCTTAAAGTCTTCCAATAAACAACCAACTCACAATTTGAATTTCATTTTATATGCCTACATAAAAATACTCCATTATATTGCCACTTCTTTGCAATGGTCCCAACCTGATTCAATCCTCACTTAAATTGCCATGCTTACCAGTACCTATCCACCCTTCACTTTCAGCACTTCAAAGTCCTAAAGCCCAAGCAGTAAACAAGGCAGTGAAAAACAAAGAAATTACTGCTTTGGATTTGTTGTCGAGTTAAAAGAGTGTTTGTGTGTTTCTTTTCAGGGCAAATGATGTCTTTTGTGATCAGTGAAATCAAAGGAAAGTTCTAGATTAATTTTAAAGTGGAGTTCACAAGATATGGATCAAGAGAGACAATATTGTATTTGTAAGTATGGCTCAGTATAAGTATTTTGGTTTTCAGCATACTATCTTATTTGAATTTTTATGGTGCTATTCCAAAATATGATTTATTGTGCAAAAACACTGGTAGGGCAAAGGAGTTGTGTTAAGTGACAACACAAGCACTGTATAACCCTATATTATGAAAATGTAATATATTGTATTAAACAATCAGGCTATTTATTAACAGGTAATAGTCTAATCTTAAACTTCTATAGCGTCACTTCATAATGCACAGGAGCATTCAACCGATGGCACACCAAATCCAAATCTTTAAAGATCCAGGTCAAATCCAGGGTATCTGGCCGGACAAACCTAGAAGTACCGGTAGTCGTAACCATAAATATTTTAAGGAACACAGGCATTGGCTGAAGGCAGGATCTTTGCCAAACCAAATGATTTGTTGAGGAAGTGGGTTTCCTTGAGATTTCGTACTACAGCTGTTATTGTTGGTATGAGTTTACCACTAGGAGCTTTTGTGGCAGTACCGATATCATGTCTTGTGTTACTCAGTTTATCCTTACTAGGCTAAATAAATAAAATTAATTTAAATACCCGTTAGTATGATGATGATGATGTTTGATGTAAAAGTAAATCACTTGATGTTATTTCAGCATTATTTGGGCTTAAAAGTCAAAATGTGTACAGTGATGTGTAACCTATTTAATTCATCATTCATCCAGCTCCATGGGTGCTGTATCAGCCTGAATCACAATTTGTTCTTTTGTCCTGTTTAATTAGCATTTAATTACCACTCTTCTTGGTCTCCTCTTCGATTTTCTCCATTCATTGTTCCCAGCATGATCTTCTTCACCAGTCTTTCATCTTGCATATGTGCCCAAAGAAGTTCAATTTTCTCCGTATCAATATTTGCACAATGTTTGTTTTTGTTCCTAATTCTTTCTCGTATCGTTGTGTTCTTTGTGTTTAATTAGCATTTAATTAGCTATGCCTATACTTGAAAGAGCTAGCAAAGCATTTGGACACAAACTGGAGACTGAGAATGTGATGCGATACTTTGGAGTTTGGGAGGGGGAATGATGAGAACTTGGCATCTTCCTGAATGGTGAAGGAGTGGAATGAAGTTTGAAGTTTATTTGCCAATCTATTTTGTAATAAATTTAATTTTTAGCATTTGAACTGTCATTTCATAAGCGTTCTTGCAACACACATTTTATCACTATCTGAGGAGGAAATTGAAAGGATTTATGGAAAAATTAGAAGTCTTTTGGGTGAATTGGAAACCCATTTGAAAAAGGATTTGGGGATCCAATTAATCAACCTGTCTCAAGGATTTTTGCATTGTCATGCGGGTGGTGATTCCCTGGGACTTTGATCGTGTAAAATAATCAGCTCATCTCTGGAGAAGCAACAAGCAAAATCAAACGTTTCTTCATAATCGTGGAGTGAACTTTGATAATGCAGCAGACCAATTAGTTATAGGAATCAAGTGGAACACAGTGGAGAATTCCTGGTTCAAATGTCAGAGGAACAACTTCAGGGTATTTCATTTATTGGTTTTCTCTAATATTCTGACAGTTCATAGACCTACTTTTCTTCATAGTTTGTTTATGTCTAGAATCACCAGATTCTAACTGGTCTGAATGAATAAACTAATAAATTTGTTGTATCATATAAATAATTGTCTTTTGCCCTTTAAATGTAAATCTCTCTTGACCTTGGCCTTTGCTATGCTACTGCACTGTGTAAATTGTCATGAATAGATAGATAGAAATGAAACACATTTTTTTATTTATGTGATACACTTGGTGGTACTTGAGGGCCATGAAATGCATAACATGCAGTTCTCATCTCACATTCTGCTTAGAAGAGAAAATGTTTTGTTGTTTGACCAAGCTTTGTTAATTCAAATATAATTAAATAAAATTTATGTTGTCTCATATCATTAGCATCTTCTGATAAGTGCTTATTAATTATGGTTTTGATAGTTCAACTTTTTTTTGTCTGTCTGGAATTTTGGCAACTTGATAAACAAAATTTTTCAGGTTTGAGAATAAAACAACATATGGGACCATTCAGTCAACCTCTTCACAAAAATCATATGCACAAGTTAGTAAAGATGGTTTTTGTCATGAAATGTTGTCCAAATAGTTTTTATAAGTATATTCTGAAATGAATATAGCAGATTTTGATGTGTATTCCTGGCATCATTGATGCCTAGACTATTCAGAATTGGTGACAATGGATAGCACAAGCACTTTTTCTACCTACTGTCTTACAAATGCTATTGAGCTAATGTTAATGTAATGGCACAATTTAATGTTGTGTAGTTGATACATTTATATATTGCATGTTCATGTAGGTCATAAATATTTGGATTTTTGAGAATTTTAGTAAAGATATAGCTTTTGATCACTGAGCTTTTCTTTTGCTTATGCGAGCTGTATTAACTTTTTAACCCTTTGTCTATTTTATTCATGTGGACACTTTAGAAGATTTTGTTTCTTTTCATACTTTGATATAGATTGGCAAAAAAACGGGAAGGGACCCTTTCCAGAGGAGGGCAAAAATGTTGACCATTTATTATGTCAACGAAAAAGTTGTTAACGACCTTTTTGGATTTGCCCTTTACAGGTCAGGGGCCCTTGGCAGTTTGACAATCTGTTTGATATAGATTACTGAATGGGGTTGTCCATTTATTATGTCAGCAAAGTAGGGTGATTTGAAGAAGTTTGACAATTGTTGACATAGGGGAGGTCAAGATAATCTGACATTAACAATTTCATTTTTTACAATAAGCCAAAAAATAGGAAATTGCTGACTTGTCAGGTGTATCAGTAGTGTTATAATCATTTTGAAATCTGTTTATAAACAACTAAACAAATTTATTAAAGTTTATTTGTAGGTATTCAAATCCACACATGTGGTTCTTGTTTTAGGCTAGATGCATTCACTTGACAATTGATTAATTTAATTATCAATCTTTGAGATAATATTCTTTCCAAAAGACTTAGATTGAATCATAACAAAAAGGCAACCTGAGTGTACCATAGTTAAACTAAGTGGAGTACCGGTAAGCAGTTTATGGACAAGCTTAGATTGCAGAACATTCTTTTATTTATCATCTGGAATGTTAATGGCCCTCACGCTAACTATACATTAACTGATGAAGGCCTTTACCAGATTTGTTCAGCAAGTTACATTATATTTAAGTTATATATTTAACATGTATAATTTCACATGTAGTGTTTATGTTAAAAAGACTGAACATGTAAAGCATCAGTTAAAATTGACATGATCTATGTACAATGGCTTTTAGGCAGTTGGAAATCCTACTGACCATGGGCAAAAAATGCCTTCACATGGTAGTTGCCAAGATAAAACACCCATCAGCAAAGAGGAACATGCAGGAGAAAACAGAAGTTTGCATAATGCTGAAAGTTCATGTTTAGTAAGAAGAAATGAGACCTTTAAAGCTGTATTTTGGTTGTTTATACCTGAAGAGTATGGAGATGTTGAAAAGACTTGTTTGGTTTTGTGTCACAATGGTCAAGAAACATCTATTTCAATGACTTTGCAAAATGATAGTATTTGGATAGCATCAAAGGAAGTTGAAAGATGCAGTAAATACTATTACAAAATAAAAAATACAATAAAACCAAGTCTATTCAGTATAGTTACTCACCTTTTTAAATCAACAAGCCAGTCATATCACATCTGAGGATCAAAAACAAGCAAGAAAGACACTTGAGCATCATGTTCAAAAAGACATCTTTGGAACTTCCTTTTGATAAAAGAGTCATTGCAGTTGGCTATAAAGTATTTCTTAAACGAATGATTCTTGATATGAAAACTGAAGATGATCTATATTGTGCTATTGATGACTTTAATCAGAAACACAGATCTATTATTATTGGGTGTGATCATCATGACTTGGCTTCTTTTGTTATAAATGAATTCACAAATTATACTATGGAAAATAATTCCGGAAGTTTTGCAGCTTTATTTACTTTGTTTTTTCTTTCAAAAATGTATACAACTGTTGACAGAATTTTGTATGCTGCTTTAACTGCAGAAATCATTCATATTCAGAAAAGGACTTTGCTTATCAACAGTTTGAAGAACGGAAAATTTAAGCCTTTGAGGCAAGAGGTGGCAGAAATGGTGGCTGATACACTTGGGGCCATTCTTATCTTGCACTTTGGACGTCCTAAGTGTAGTTGGCTTCATCTTATTGAATACAGTTGTCATTTTCTACCCAGTGACTGCTTAATTAAGAGAAAGTCAAGATTTGATTGTAAATCATTTTCTCCAGAAGATTGGAGTCTTGTGATGCAGTTGCTTTTGGAGTTACTTGACAACAATGGAACATATGATGCTTTAATAGCAGAACTGCTTAAAAGTGTCAGATGGATTAAAAATAAAATCAAAGTTCTGAAGGCTCTTAAATTAAAACTTCTCCCAGAAAGTGCTCTGTTGAATTCTACAAGAGATCATGTTTCTGGTGCTGTAAAAGAAAGTCTGAAGTCAGGTGTAGCTCTAAATTATGTCAATGAGCTAGTTTTGATGATTGGTGAAGCTGATAGAAATCTTCTAAGCCTTTTAAATAATGAGCTTGAAGAAGCTATTCTTTCTCAGTTCAACTGTAAAACTGTTGACCGACAGCAGGTAATGGACTTGGCATTCAATGACTCTTTATTCAAGAACAAAGAACATGCTTTTAAATTACTGCAGAAAATTGCTAAATCTCAATTTGAGCAAGTGCATTTCTTTGTTTCCAAAGCTAGCTGAGAAACAAAAGTTCATGATGAATTTAAACTTAAACAGTGCATCAGCAACGTCTTTGCTTGAGTCCTGGATTGAAACAGCTGGAAAGATAAAACATTCATTTAGATCATTTGATATGACAAGAAGTGGTATGACTATGTGCAACAAGCAAATGAAATGGCAGGCAAGCTTCAAGATGATGAAGTTATGCACAACATTGAAAAATGTGTAGCTGAATGTCTTATTTCTGATACTAGAAGCAATATATCAGCTTTGACTTCATCAGTACAGGATATCCAACATTTGGCTGACTATCTTCAGTTAAAGGGGAAACTAAAAGAACAAGTGCTTACTGCTGTTTGTCAAGATCTAGAAATCTCAGTTCTTAAGCTTGTAAAATTGAGGCCTGACTGGAATAATAAGCAATACAGTGATTGTTTGTTATTGCTTATCCACAGCCCATTGTTATTCAAGGTTCAAGACAGTGCATGGAAAATTCTTGAAGCACTGGCAACTTCTAAAGATGTGGATTTGCATAACCTATTGTTAGATGCAATGTGTGACAAATTTTGGGAATTGTTGGACTCGAAAGAGCTACAGACACTCTTTGAAAAATGGATTTCAACTCCAAAATCTTACTGTAAGGAAAAAGCAAAAGTGAATAAAAGTTTATATGGTGTTACAGTGGAATCGGTTTTGCTTATTTATGGGTATCTTGCAAAGTTTTTGAACATGGATGTTCCTCAAAATCATCAAGAACTCAAATCAGACATTGAACTCTTGGTAAAGGATGATTTCAGCAATTTGACACCTAATGAGCAAATGAGGCTAATTGAGCAAGCAGATTTTGAGGGAGAGAAAATATCAAACATGCTGGTGAATCATTATGGTCAAATAAAGAGTGGTATGCTCTCAGAGTCAGAAATCAAGACCTGGCTAAAACGTCTTGGAGAAGCCAAAGAAATTGACATAAGATCACGGTTGGTTGTCAAAATTTATTATCACATAGCAAGCAGAATGTAATTGGATACTTAAGAACTATCAATCCATCTGAGTCACTTCATTTTTATATACCGATACATCACTTTTAGTTTACTTTGTCTTTTTTCTTTTGTCTTCTACTTTTGATTTTGATTTTGCCCATCTCATTGGTCTCAATGACTTATATTTTTATCTCTTTCTTAAACATACACCACATTTGCATGATCCTGATTTTGTAGATGCTGTAACTTTTTGCAAAGAAGATGCTGCAAGATATTTTAAAAGAATTGACAAAGAAAATTAAAAGTTAAGATTTAATTTTGTAAAATGAAAATACATAAAATATTTTAATTTTTTACTTATTCATGGACTTGTTTTTGTAGGGCAAAACACATTAATTTATTGTATCTTTTGAACAGTCTGCATGAGTACATGGAAACCTTGAAAACTGATACTTGCAGAGAAGAATTTGTTTTTCTATTTTCAAATTTCTGGACCAATTTGATTGCATATGAGGGATCATATAGTGCTGAAGTGAAAAGACATGATGTCTTTGTTCTCATGATATGCACTGTTACCAGTTTCATTGAACGGACAAAGGACTGGACAATAACGTTGGAAGAGTTCACACATTTTGATTGCATTTCAGAAAATGCAGCAAATTTAGTTGTCCAATTATTTTGAAACATTTTTGGATCACTGGAAAGAATTAAAATCCAGATATGATGAAGCAAAGCAGACACTGAAACTTTTGAGAAAGGTTAAATTCATCTGTTTTGCAGAAGATGAAATCATTGATTGCAGATTATAGAGAAGTTCAAATGTCACTGCAGCGTATTGAAGAAAAGTTGGATTCAAGCAGTTCCTGCCCTATGGGTGACTTGGGCAAATGCGTGGCTTTTATATGAGTTTGTGTGATCTCATTAAGCCTGCCGAAGAGCTGGATCCATTATTTGACTTTAAAACTTTTATTTCACTATGCCGATCATCCAATATCAAAGATATTGATGCACACACAAAAGCTTTGAGCAATTCTTGCAGTGATCTTGAAACAATGGGCTTATCAAAGTTATTTGGTGATGAATTAGCATTATCTCAGGAAACTAAATTGTCAGCATTTGATGTTGTCAATTACATTTGCAAGGTATGTGTTCAAAAATACAAAAACTGGCTGCAAGAGATTACAGATGAGAAAGCAACTTTGACTCGTGCTAAACAGTTTGGTACAGAACAAATTTCATCAGAAGTGAAAATGTCTTGCAAGCATTTTGGAATTTCAGTGACAGGAGGCACTATAAATGCACTAAACTGGTTGAGCTCTGCTGATGACTACAAACTAAAGGCTGCAAATATGCAAAGGTCTTGGAAGTATTAGATTTGAAAAATGTCTTCTACAAATTTTATATTGTTTTAAAGTCATTCCTTGATTGCTTTGTTACACAAAATCTTGTGACTCTTTGTAAGTTTGCTGATGTCATACAGAAACTTGACAGCCTTTTCTGTATACAAGAACCAGATTGGTGGGCCATAATTGATGAACTTTCCAGATCTGCAAAACTTGTTGGATTCATTAAAGAAACACTTGATGATGACTTTCGCAATCTGATTGATGCTGTTGAGGAACAGTCAGAACAGACCATAGATGAATCAACTGTTTCTAGCCTTATTCAAGTGAAACAATTCCTTCAGCCGCTTCTGCGTCAAAAATTCGAAAATCCAAGTGAATTCTTCGAAGCAGTTACAAAATCAATGCAAAAGGGCAGCAAAGATATATCAAGCAAGATTAATGTCTGTTCTCATAATCTTCATGGGTTGAAAGCCATATATCAACACGTTGCCAACAGAGGCGAGCTTACCAAGGAAATCATCAACAATGCAATGACTTCAGGAAAGTATGTGTGGAACTTAAAGAAAGGTGACTCATATTGTACAGTTGAACTTACTTACGGCAGGCGTGATAGCAGTTGCAGTTATAAACTGGAGGAACTGAATGATTTCCGAAGTCGAGCTTTGCTCCTTTCGAACAGTGAAAAACGTGAGAAAGATCAGAAAGATCGAAAGAAACTTAAAACTGATCTGCAGCGTTTTGTAATGGCTGTTGACAACATACAGGAAATAGCATTTACTGTGACAGAATTACATCAGTTAGGACACTTTTCGTATCGAATCTATAGTCATAAAGAACACAGTGGTCATAAAGAACACAGTGGTCATAAAGAACACAGTGGTCATAAAGAACACAGTGGTGATAATTTTTTGTTGAAATTGAAATCAGTTCTTAATAAATTGAAAGAAAATTTATCTGAATGGAAAACTGTGTTGGATGACTGCAGAAAGAAACATCATTCATTGAACTATGTCTATTCAGATCAATTATCTCTTTTGCACAATTATTTGATCACTGGAAATTTCAACAATAATGATTCAAAGCAAATCCAGAATATCCTGAAGTTTGTTCATCCCGGATCAGCGCTCAAAGAATTAGTGAAACTTCCACTTGATGCAGGTGACCAAGATGTGTCAGAACGAAGGCAGTTGGATCTTATTGGAAAATCGTTGGACATCATGATGCATAACACCAAAATCGAGCGAGTTTATTTTCCTAATGAGGAGAAGTTCAAGAAGCAATCAGACGATGTCCAAGCAGTTGTTAAGCCTGGAACACTATACATTGCACATCTGGACGTTGCAAGCACTCAGACAATTCCAACATTATTGTCACTCTATTCAAACACGACTCATCATTTTCCTGTTTCAAATGAGGTACTTTTCTGTCATGAACTTATTTCATGGGAAGAAATTCAGCTCCTTCTTAGCAGATGTATCAGATCAAACCATTCAGAGTTGCACTGTATCTGTAATGTTGAAAAGCTCTCTAGTAATTTGCAGGCACTTCTTGTTGAAGAATTGGGTAAGTTGTTGGAATCCAACAACCACAAATATCGCCTGGCTCTCATATGCAGAGGTGCTGAACACCATTCAATAACTGATTACTTTGCATCTTTTGTAAACCGTTTGACAGGTTTTGATGCTGCAACAGTGCAGACTTGTCTCCAGAAAACTTGGCCCAATGTCTGCTTGGTGACTTCAAAGGTTCCTGGTCTTGGAAAAACCGAGTTCATAAAGAACCTCTCTGCAGATAAAGGTAAGAGAATGAAAACTGTTCACATCAGTGGTCCAATTTCCAGAGAGATACTAGTAACACAGTTGCAGAACCAGAAGCTTTCGAGCTGTGATCTACTGCACCTGGATATTGGTGAAGTCAAGGATCCAAACTTTCTTGATGCCTGTCTCTTTGAATACATTGTGTTGGGATGTCTTTGTTCAGGCACAAAAGTAGTCTGTCTTCCTACTTCATGCGTTGCCATAGAAGTTGCAAACACAGTTCAAGATAAACTGGCTGATTCACTTGTTGTTCTTAGCAGCTTCAACAGGGTGCAGCTTAAATGGCATGACTATGATGGATATGTTGTAAGCAGTGAAATTTGTAGTCCAGTTCAAATTGTCTGCAACTATCTGAAGTCATATAATGAAGGAACACTTGACAGCAAAGATATAGTTTTCAATGGACCTCAGAGTGTAAAACCACTGGAACCCGGAACTTGCAAGGAGCTGCTGAAGAAATGTTTCAATTCAGTTGCAGATTTGTCATACAGTGTCATCGAAATCTTTGTGAATGTTTTTGGTGAGCAGTTGAGAAAACTTTCCAACAGTCAATTCTTTCGTGTGTCTAACCTGAGACTAATGCTTGGGGATAAAAAGCCAAATGATGTACGATCAAAATTGTTCAAGGCACTTTTGGACGTTGCTCAAGAATTTGCTTCCCGATCTGTGCAGTCATGTCGTTCTGTGCAAACTACTGCTCTTGTGGAGACTAATATTCTCAAGGGGATTGAAAAGCAGAAATTAACACAAGCAGAATTCCTGGCCAAGCGTGTTGAAGGAATGCTTCACTGGGCAGATTCAAATCATCTGCTAGTAACCTTCAATGGCATTGATGCCCAGACTGTTTCAGCTCTCTACAGAGATTTGAAGTATGTACCAGATTACATTAAGGAACTTTTCAAATCTCAGTTGAGAAGGGAACTACCAAACTTCAACAATTTGTCAAGAGAAGAGCTTCAGACTTTACTTGAGCGTATATCTCGATCAACTTTGCAGAAAGGCAAATCTAAAATTGATGACAGCTACGCGCTTACCCCAGACAACATTCTTAAGATGATCCTGATATTGTTGCGTATTAGAGCCAATATCCCTGTTGTCATAATGGGAGAAACAGGATGTGGAAAAACTTCACTCATTCGTTACCTGGCCAACACTTGCGATACCGTGTTTGAACATTTCAGCATTCATGCGGGGATTACTGTGGAAATGATTGTACAAAGAGTACTTGAAAACCATGACCAGTGTTTGAAGAATCCAAACAAACAGACCTGGTTGTTTCTAGATGAAATAAACACATGCAATCACCTTGGCTTATTGACTGAGATCATATGCCACCATTCTTGCTTTGGATCTCCTCTGGCTAAGAATTTAGTGTTTATTGCTGCCTGCAATCCTTACAGACTAAGAGAAGACCATCAAATCATGACTGCAGGGCTAGAGGGAAAGGTCAAAACAGACAGCTTTTCAAAACTGGTCTATCGAGTCCATCCTCTCCCAGAGACAATGATTGACTATGTTTGGGATTATGGAACTCTACACAGAGAAGATGAGGTCTCTTATATCAAGCAAATGGTTGACCTGATGTTCCCAGAAGCAAATCCAGAGTGGCAACTCAAGAAGAAGATAATTGAAGTATTGGTGATTTCTCAAGATTTTGTAAGAAAGACAGAGAAATGTGATTGGTGTGTCAGTTTACGTGATGTGTATCGCTGTCAGATGTTGATGACACAGTTTCTGAAGATGTTACGTAACAAAATGGATCACATTTTAGATAAAAACAATCGTCCTGTTTACCTATGTGATGATGACCATACTGATGATGAAGTAGTCTACAGATGTGCCATAGTTTTGGCATTAGCTCATTGTTACCAGTCTAGACTGGCTACTACCAACAAACGAGATGATTATTGGAAAGAGTGTTCAAACATTTTGCTTGGAAAGAGCAGTCACTTTAAAGAACTGACCGACATGGTAAGATACGAGCAGCTAGATTTGTTGAATCGCATGTCAGTGCCACAAGGAATTGCAAAAAACACTGCTCTATGTGAAAATGTCTTTGTGATTCTTGTTTGTATATTGAACCGAATACCGGTGTTTTTGGTTGGCAAGCCAGGATGCAGTAAATCTCTGTCAGTGCAGCTCATTAAAAGTAATCTGCGAGGAAAAGACTCTTCAGACACCTATTTCCAAACATTGCCAAATCTTTACATTGTATCATATCAAGGGTCAGAGTCTTCAACTTCTGAAGGCATAATGAAAGTCTTCAACAAGGCAAAGAAATATGGTGATGCCAACAAAGACCATGACGTGCTGCCAGTCGTTTTGTTGGATGAAGTTGGTCTTGCTGAGGCCTCTCGTTTCAACCCTTTGAAGGTTTTGCATGGATTGTTGGAACCAGCTACAGGAGAGCTCCCAAGTGTGGCTGTTGTGGGAATTTCAAATTGGGCATTGGATGCAGCAAAGATGAACCGAGCAATATACTTGTCAAGACCAGACATGGATGATCGGGAATTATATGAAACAGGAAAATCGATTAGTGGAGTTCATTTATCTGGCAAGCCGTTCAAGTGTTTTGATTCGAATCTACAAGTGTGTGATGACACCCTGAAAACTTTAGCTGACTCGTACTTCAAATATCAGCAGGAACAGTTGATCAAGAACTTCCATGGACTGAGAGATTATTATGCACTGATAAAATATGTTAGCAGACTGAAGAGTGAGCAGGAAAGCTACTCCTTTGCTGAGGAAATGGAAGAGGGTGAGATTGTTCACCGGGGATTGCTTCGCAACTTTGGTGGAACTGAATATGGCGTTTCAGACCTGATCAAGTATGTCCAGTCTTCTTTGGGTGCAAAAAGTCCAAAGTGGCCTATTGAGGACATCATATTAGATAATTTAGAAGACAAATTGGCAAGACACCTTATGCTAATAACCAGTGGTGACTCATCATTGGGGATCCTCATTAGTTGTCTGAACAAAGCAAAGCGCAAGTATGTTACAATATTCGGAAGTAAGTTTGAAGAAGATCAGACAGAAGACTACAGCTACCGAATACTAAGTCGTATCATCTTGTGCATGGAAGCCGGCAGTGTTTTAATACTGAAAGATTTGGACACAATCTATGGTAGTTTGTATGATATGTTGAACCAGAACTATACTGTTGTTGGGAAGAAGAAAAACTGCCGCATTGCACTCGGACCAAACAGCAATCCGATGTGCCAGGTACATGATGATTTTCGATGCATTGTTCTTGTTGACGAACAGAAAGTCAACTATTCTGATCCTCCTTTTCTTAATCGCTTCGAAAAACAGATATTGAAGTTTGATGCCATAATTGCAGATGAGCAGAAGAAAGTTATCAAAGATATTGAAATTTGGATGAAAGACTTTTGCACCATTGAGAATTTGCCTTTTGTCAAAGAGAATGCTTTCATTGGCTTGAATCAAGACACTGTGTCAAGTGTTGTGTATCAGGTCAGTCAAAATACAATTCAGGATTTGGACAAAACATTTGACGATTGTCAGAATGCACTTCTGTGGTTAGTTCCACCTGATGCTATCCTCAGAGGAATTAATTCAGTATTTTCATACAAATCTTCTGATAAAATGAAAGCTCTACAAAAAAAGTATTTTGATAGACCAATTCATCAAGGACTGTCATTTTTCTTATTGGCTGTTCTCAGCAGAGAACATGAAGATCTCCCACCGTTATTTATTAACCCTACTGGTGTGAAAATTGTTGTTTACACTCACAGTAACATTTATGTTGACCTTCGTAAAGTAATGAAGGATTATCAGCGATTTCAGGTGGAAAAACTGGGTAGTTTCAAATCAGAAAAACAGTTAACACAACAGATTCGCCAGTTTTTGAATCAGACAATACACTTTTCATCCTGCAGTGTGAACCACGCGAAGACGGCAAGCACATCCCACTTGCAAAGTTCCAGCTTGAAGAACTTCACCAAGAGTGTGCAAGAAAATCAGAAAAACACATCTGCATTGTTCTGCACATGGAAAGAGCAGTGAATTCTGCCACATCTACTTTCAACCAGTTTAGTTTCCTAAGTGGATGGCAGTTGGCTGTAATTGACACCTTGGAACAGGAAGTTCAGTCACTGACAAAACTTTAAGCATGAGCATATCAGACATTCTGAAGACTGAATTTTGTCCTGTAGAGCAGTGCATTCAGAAGAATCTTGTCTGGGCGTTCACGTGCACAAGTTCTTCATATGGTGAACGGTCAATGGAAGAATTTCTACAGCTTGTTACACAAATTTCAGAATCAAACGATATGCTTTCTTATTTGACAGACTGCATTCTGAGGCGCATTAGTAAGGATGAGGATAGTATAAATTCTTCCGGCTCAAATGGACTAGAGCAATGGCAGGTCAAAGTTGCTTGTGATAAAAGGCTGCTGCATTCAGCAACATCATTCACTGATGCACTAAAGCAACATTTGAATCATTGCGTCACTGTGCCTCTCGCAAATTTAGTGTATCATCTTGAGAAGTTGTCTGCTTGGAACAGCTATTTTGGAAATGACAAGGCTGCTGCAAGAAAATGGCAGCAGATGTTCCAAGATTCTAAAATTTTCAGTTTGGACACAGTTGAAATTCCACAAGGACCAGGCAGCTTCAAAATAAGCCATAAGCCTTTGAATCTGCAGTGCCCATTCAGCCAAATCTTCATTGACAAACTTTGTAAAAGAGAAGAACTCTTCAAAGAAGACATCTTAGAGGCAGAAACAACAGCTTCTGGCAGTGAAGGATTGAGTTCTTCTAAATATCTTAGCCTTTTTGAAAAATATAATGATTTGTTTAAAACTGATATCAGCCTTATGGCAAGCTATGAACTCATGCCAGTCTTTGAACAGGAATTTATTAACGACATATGCAACTGCCTGTCCTTGGGATACACTCTTGACGAAAATGAAAGAATTGAGGTTGCTCTGTGGTTGATCAAGATAAAAGCACACCCACATAAGCAAAAGACTTCTAGCATTTCCATAACTGAATCTCTCTTGTGCTTGTGGCAGAATCAGCCTCTACTTCATGCTTTGCTTCAGCTGATTTCTGAATGCCAGCCAATCCTGCCATTCAGTGTTAAAGAAATGCTTGTGAAAATTGGTGACAACAAGCAATTAAAGACAAACCTTCATTCCAGTGGTTCCTTTGATGATTTTCATGAGTTTGAAAATTCAGATGAATTGAATTCTTGGTCAACTGAGGTTTTAGTAGGTGAGATGACAAATAAACATTTGACAGAAATTGGTGATGAAAATTCGCTTCCACAGAGTTCTGCCACCATAAAACCTAAAGTTGAGGAAGTACAGAATTTGTTCAAGCAAGAAAAGCATTTGGCAAGCTTTGAAACAAGCGAAGATGAGGATTTCCCATTTTCAACAGCCAAGAAACAAGACTTGGAAGAGATGTTATTAGGCAATGAAGCTCTTCACAGCACAGAGGACTCCAGTCAAGGTTCTGAAGTGAATATTGACTTGAATGCTAATCCAGATGATGACTGCAATACATTCCAAGAGCATTGCAGCAGCGACCAAGAAAATTTTGATGAAAAAGAATCAGAACCAAAAGGAAGCAAATTTGAATCTGAGGATCAAGAAATAAACATCAAAGAAGAGGAAGAACCTGACACAGGAGCTGAAAATGATTTGTTTAATGAAGCATCTGAAGGAGGTGAAAACGAACAGCTGACAGATGAGACACTTGACCTTGAGCCAGAAGAACAACTTGTACATCTGCTGTGCAAATTACTGATACCCAATGCCAAGGTTCGGGAAGATATTGATGGTTGGCACGGTCGGGTTTGTTCTGTTCTTTCATTCTGTAGCTCTGTAAGCAGTTACCCGGTCAGCTTTCATGCACTACGAATTTTCAATGACCTAGCTACTGTACTATTTCACTGCAAACTGGATAGCAAAAAGATCTGTGAAAATCTTTTGCACCTTTCGGAAGTGATAGACATTGAAAGTCTCGAAAAGTCACTGCTATCTGATGAACTGTTTGAAAAAGTTACAAAGCTGTATGAGAACAGTTTGGAATTTGACGGAGTTTCTGAAACTGACTTTGAATGTTTCGTTTGCATGTACATTGGCCGTCTAATTGATGTTGATTCGGAAAATGAGCTGTTTGGCCGCTTTCTGATCAAGGCTGCCAAATCTGAGTTACTGGACAAAGTCTTTCACAAATAGAGATGCTCATGCACCGCATGTTACTTGAAGTGGAAGCAGCTCATGATGGTTCTTTGTTTGATTTGTTTAAAACGTGGGTTGAAGTTGGAGGAGAGAATGCCATCGTGCTTCCCCAGTTAGCTGCAATTGATGATGCTTTGCAACAAGTTGACATGAAGCACCCTCACTTCCTGATTCTTTGCATTGATGTTGTCCAAGACAGAGTAATGAAAAATTTTGATTGGCAGAATCTGGATGATGTCAATTCAGCTTCGAATGATCTACTGTTCATGTTGAAGATGGCGATTGACATTACAATCGCATCAGAAAAAGGATCTCTAAGTCTTGCAGTGTCATTGTCATTTATCAAAGAGTTTCTTCATCACTTGTCTGAAATCATTCTCTATGATTTCAAACATCAAGAGTATGAAGAGCATTTAATTCTGTATCAAAATGTGAATGCCCTTTTGAATGATGATTGTTGGCACTATTTACTCAGGAAGCTGAAATTTGACACGACTTATAACAGACTAAAGAAGTTGATTGAAAGCATGGAGGCTTCTATGCCTAATATAGTGCAAAACAAATTGCCAAATGATGAACTGAGCTTAGCTTTAGGATATAAAATCCTTGGCAGCAGCATTGAGCGTAATTCTGATCTGGAGACTGCTTTACTGCAATTGAAGTCAGATGAGAGTGAAAAGTTAGTTAATGAATTCGTGAAACTCCCTAACGATGAAAAACATTTGCTGGCATTGACTGAGGCTTTGTTACATGCAGCATTCATTGTTAATGGCTTCAGAGCTTTAAACATGTCTGAGAAATATATAGGGACGTGGTTCGAAGACAAAGTCAACCAACTGCCAAACAAATTTGTAATTGCTCTGGTTAAGAGAATCACAAACCTTGAGAGTTTTGGAAAAAGCCTCCTTCAGTTGACACCAGAGATGGAGTATAGGCAACTTCAGCAATCAGGATTTCTACTGCATCTAATTTCCATTGTTGCTATCAAGCAGTCTGTTGAGTCAAATAACTTGCTAACCAAATGCCTTTTGCAAAGCAATGCAGCTTTCAAGTGGAGTCAAAATACTGTTGTCAAAAACAATGACCCTGTAGCCATATTGAGTATGACTGACAATGCTGAGTGTTTTATGGTGACATGCAAATGTTGGTCTAGAGTGATATTTTCTGGAAAATGTAAACTCTGTCCAGTTTGCAAAATTGATTGGAACAGCATTGGCCTACACGCAGAAGAATTTCTGGAGCAGGATCTGCTGCCTTCTGTGGATGCAGTTTTTGAAATAGAAACAGTAGCAGCAGAGGTCCTTAAACTGTTCATTGATGCCATTCTGTTATGCAGTTTCAGCATTGGAACAACCAAAGAAGGAGATATAAATGCAGATTTTGAGATAGTAGACTGTGAAAGTTTGATTGCAAATGGTTTTGAAAAAAGATGGGTTCTGCTGCAAGAATCATTGCAGTTAGATGCAGAAGACCTGAGTCTTTTATTGAAAAGTATTGTTGACAGGTTTGAAGTTTTTGATGGAACCTTTGATCTTGAGAATCTGGAAATCTTGGATAAACAGCTAGATGAGGTGGAGAAAAAACTTATAGTACGCTTTTTAAGACCATCGCTCTGCCCTGACATAAAGCTCTACCATGATGGTATTTCAATTATAGATCGTAAGATCAGGCAGAATTTTCAGGAGTTTCCAACTGACGATTATACAGAACTGCTAACTTCGAAGACTTGTCTATTTAGGCAGAATAAAAAACGAACCTTTGCAAACATGAGAGCTGTGTATTATATCAATGAGAAAGAGAGAGATCATCCAGTCATTGATATGTTCTTGAAGAAAGGTCATCATTTGAGTTTGCTACAGTACTTAATGCCGCTCATCAAGTGGTCATTGCTGTGTCACCAAGTAGTAAATCATCGCTTCACAAGAGAGGACTGCAGAAAATTAACTCTGCACAAGTTAATAACTGAAACTCCGAAAATGAAGGAAACCTTGAAAAAATCTTATGACAGATTTGCTGATTCGTTGGAAAAACTATCCAGGGAAGAAAATTTTGCAGTTCTGCGGGCTCTTGATGGGTCACTACCAATTCAAATTCTGCCAGAACAGAACATAGTGTGTGAAAATTCGGATTCAGTTTTGTACAAAGTTATGAAAATTCTTGTGACAATTCAAAACAAGTTCCTTACAGAGCTGCTATTTATAGCTCAGTCTGGAAAATGCCCATCATTGGGATTTTTGAAGAAAAATGTGACCAACATGGCTGCCATCAAGACAGTTCTTTTGCAAAATTTGAAAGAAGATGAAATCATTGTGTGTGAGTTGGAATCTGTGGAAAACGATTTAGTTAAGTATGCTCAGAATAGTTTGATATTTGGCCTCGGCAATCAAGCTACATATAATTTTGTGAAGATTGAGATGGAGTTGGCAAATATGCTTTCACTTGGTAAAGCATATGTTGTTATGAATCAAACGTTTCCATTTGTTAGCTATGCGAATGAGATGTTTGTTGCCTGTGCATCTGTGCTAAGAGAGTTCAAAACAATTGTTCCACAGAAGCAAATTGGAACATCTGTGACAGAAGGGATACTAAAGAAAATGGACACCAATAGAGATTTCATAAACCAGATGATGAAACAGATTGAAATTCTTCTCTCTCTTGCAAAAAAGACAGGCGGCAACCCAGACCAGACTTTAAGGAATTACACCCGGGTGTGGTTGAAGACTCTTCCGGGTGGGTTTGCTGAAGAAAATCTGAGTTTTGAAGGAGAACCTCTTTGCCTTTGCCATCTGGTAGGGCTCTATGAATTTCTTGAAAGCCTTCAGGCAGATGCTGCCATCATGTCAATGAATCAGTCATTTAGAGAACCATTGACATCAGTTGTTGAAAAAGAACTTAGAGACTTTGCAGATTTGAATCACATTGAGCTGGCATCTATTCAGGTAGCTTTCAAGAGATTTGTCATGAGGCATCTTGTCAATTTTGACACAGAAAAAATGGACCTTGACACTCCTCTGATACAGTGGATGGCCGAACCATCACTCTGGCCCAAGGGTGTGCAGGAAAATGGTGAACTAGAAATCAACAAAGATGGAGGAAAACCACAGACCATCAAAAATGAATTCCCGCAGATGTTGAATCTTGAGCATACATTCCATGCATTGACTTGCATCAACAAAATAATAGAAGTAGGTTTTTCAGATGTATCAATATCATTTTAAGTTCTTAGAGAATAATAAAATCTAATTATGTTTCCTGCTATCTTTGAAGCAAAACCAATTATTATCTGCTGTGTTAGAGGTTGCAATATACATAGGGTACTGGTAATTAATTTGAGTCAACTGCTTATTTAGAAATTTGATCAACATCAGAGTTTAGAATACCAAAATTAACAGTATTTAACTAATACTTACATGTGTGTTTACTAGGGGTCCATCCATATACAGTAGTACGTATGCACTGAGGGGGAGGAGGGCTTGGAATTTGGAGATTTTGCATATGTATGGTGTGGTAACAGGAGGGAGTGGGTTGACAATATGCCTTTTTGCATATGTACTATATGGATGACACTTCAGAGGTCAGAAGAGGAAGCCTGGGCCATTTACAAATGTTAGGTCCCTCAGTCCCCAAACTCTTAATATGAACCTAGACCAGCTGTGAGAATTGAAAAATATAATTTATATAGACCTATTATTTTGAGGCCCTTTTCAACCAGAAGCCAAGTGGCCCGCCTGACACCTCTAATAGGGCTTGTATGGAGCTTAACATTCTGAATATATCGTGTGTGTTTTCATGAATACAGGATAGAACAAAGATTCGTGCAAAATGGCTGCCAGCTCCTGCAACAGTGTCGGCAGCAAACAATCCTGCCAAATCAAAGCAAGGAAGACAAAGAACCAAAGCCAAGATGGGAAAGACCTAACAAGATGATATGCATTTTATACTACTTATTGACCTTTACTTATAAAATAATTGCACCAGATCAACATTTTATTCTTCTAAATAGATGTAGTATTCTTGAATCTGCTAGTAATGTGATTTTAAAGCACATGTATTCATGACTGTAATTGTCTTACCTGATCAGTGATTAATATTCTGGCAAATTCATCATGATATAGTATATTTCATCACAGGTATTTAAGAATTTAGTGAATCAAATATGTTGTCACAAATATTTCTCTTAGATTGAGAGTTATAATGCATGTTTTTAGCATGTTTTTCTACACTTCATGAAACATTGTAGCCCATGACATGCAGCAGTTGATCGATTTTGCTTCTTTACAATTTTGTAACTGTGCTGAAAGTTGTGAACTTTCATTTACATTTTATTAATAATAAATGGTCGACATTGGTCATGCTTCTGGAAGCTACTTAAAGTCCACATTTTCCATACATGTTTTGTTGATAAATTCAACTTTTTAGAACTTAGACACTCCAAAATGTGTAATGGTCAATTGGACATAATCTAAACTTACATATAGTATTTGACAACTGCATAGAAATATAACACATTTTTAACATATTAGTAATTTTTTTATTACTTCAAGTTTCAGTTGTATTTTAATTAGAAGTTACTTTATTAAGCAATTTTTCCATTTGCAGAATGACTTTTTAGAATCTAATTAATTTGTCTTTATATTATGGATTGCATAGTATCGTGGTGAATTACCTATTGTCATTAATAAATGAATACTGCTTATCTTTATTAATAATATTATAGCACCAAAGT
The DNA here is from genome assembly GCA_018105865.1 of Metaphire vulgaris. Classification (NCBI taxonomy): domain Eukaryota; kingdom Metazoa; phylum Annelida; class Clitellata; order Crassiclitellata; family Megascolecidae; genus Metaphire; species Metaphire vulgaris. Next base: position 6,622,375 of record CM030870.1, on the reverse strand, counting down.
GGAGAAACGGCAAGACAGACTATGAAGGAAAATTGAAAGAATGTGCTTTAAGACTGGTTTTGAAAGCACAAAATCAAGCACAATTAGTGTTTTATACAGGCCTAATGGGGTAATGCCCCAAACACAATCCCCAATCTCAGCACTGACAACTTTGAAATTTTAAATTATAAAATTTTAAGCACAGAGCCAAGGACTTAAAGCACATGCATGGTTCTCTGCATTCACATTTGCCTTGTCTTGCACTTTTCTCTGAGAAGTTGTATTGAATATTGACTCTCCAGTCAATATATGTCTTTGGTACGACATCAATATATCGTCATTGATAAACACTATATAAACTATATGCTAATATGTTTAATAAATTATTAATATTAATTGTTAGCAATGCCATTCAATTTTCATCATTTTAAATTTTTGCCTTAGACTGTGTCTCTGAGCTAAAAAATCCATTCCCTCCAGCCAGGTGACCAAGTCAATTCCCCCAGGCCTGGAGTCCGACTAAAACACTGAGCACAATAACAGCGTTAAAATCTAGTAATGCCAAAGTATTGCCAAAAGCCATCTAGTCAAATGTATGACTAAAGAAAGTCAAAATGTAGTTCAGCTCATGCAGCAACTCATGGGCTCAGCAAGAGATGAATAGTGCCAACTGATGTTAGTGTGGAACAAATTAATACTATCAGTGGCATTCAAACAGGATTACGGTAAGCCAGACATTGTTACTGTCATTTTATTATTCTCTTTATGCTTAAAAAATTAGTTATATTCTAAACTAAAGCTACTAACAACAAACACATCAACATAAGCATGAATATATTTATCAATAAACAACTTCAACCTCAAAAGAAACTGGTATAAAATATATATATGCTTTCTATTAAACGTTTGTAACAATCTTCTCAAAGGCTAATATTGGAATTTTTAAAATTATGAAAAGGTGTTTGGTATTGGGTTGGCATTTGAAGGTGTACTGGTATTGCATCAAGTACTAAGATTCAGATGAACGCGTCTGAAATTAATTCACTCTAAGCACCCAGACTAAGACCCACATCTACTCTTGCTGCATACTACTTGTCCTATATAATGGTGAGACCTGACAAAGGTTGATTGTAAGAAATTGGAATTTTTCCATACCCACAACCTGCATCGGATTCTGGGTGTAAAATGGTACATCTTTATTCAGAATTAGGAAATTTACAAGCACACCGGTCACTGCAAGTTCACGCCGGCTCAGACTTTGTGGTCATGTAGCAATGCTGCCATATGCCTTGGATGTCAGATTGAATCATATATCCAATGCAGTGTTTATTCTAGGCCTGTTTTGGGGGAATTCTCCCCCCCCCGTTTTAAAATTCCCCCCCAAATTTGTGTCTGTTGGCTTGGGATGGAAACCCCCCCCCCAAAGTGTGGAGAGACAAATCTTGTCCCCCAAACATTTCAAATCCCCCCAATGTCAAGGTGGCTAGAATAAACACTGTATCTCATGGCTGAGAATTAACACCAGAGGCAAACTCCGATGGTGTTTGCTTCAAAAGTTCTTGTAATAAAAGGATTTTTAAAAACATTCCCTAAAACAATCAAAAGCAAAATCAGTTGAATTTAACACAAATGCAAATAAATCAAACCTCATATGTACAGGTTTTCAACACCTCAAACTTACAAATGCGCAACAAAGCACCCTAGATTCCAGTTACAAATACAAACCAAACTCAAATTTTTCCTACATATGATTTCCCCATTCAAAACCAATTGAAATATCACAAGAGCCAAAACAAATGCAAAACATTCAGGTGTCAACTTCTGGTCTAAAAACCTGAGGCAGTTTTCTCGTGTGAATTTTGGCGGCAACACAGGCGTAATCGCGAACGTTACACAAGTCCGACTCGATCTGCTGCCAAGACGAGTGCGCAAAGTCCAACCGATACACAGCATTACATCTGTAAATTCTGTAAACGGTCCTGTGATGTTCCACGGTTCCACAGGCGTACAAAACCCCGTTGACGATAAAAACACCAACGTTGTACATGGCAACGGGCAGTTCTGGACCTTGTCGCCATTGGTTTTGCGCCACGCTGTATATTTCGACGGAGCGCAGGGCATCGCGGCTGATTGAACGATTTATGTGAGTGTAGACCTGGCCGCCGATAACGTATATCTCGTCGTCTATGATGCAGGTTCCGAAGTTGAACCTCGGAGTTGGCATTCCGGACAACGTCGTCCACTCGCACGACTTAGGGTCGTATTTCATTGTGGTGTTGTGCGCACCGACGCCCGTTCGACCTCCGAGGACGTAGATAAATGAATTGAGGACGACCGTCGACAGGTCGACCAAGGTTGTCGGCATCATTCCCATGTATTTCCACTGGTTCTTTGCGATGTCATAACATTCAATGATCTCACTTGGATGTTGGTTGATGCTCAGTCCACCAAAGCAGTAAATCTTGCCAGAAACATACGCCAACGAAAAGTTTGACTTCGGAAACAGCATCGATGCCTTAGGCAACCAATGATTATGATCGCTGTCATACACGTAGAAGCTTTTCCTTATCGTTTCCTCTTCCTCGTATTCCTCAAACGAGTCCTCGTCGTAAGGAATGTCGGTGTTGTACGGATCCGAGGAACATGCCTCGCGAAATATAAAATTTCCTCCAGCCATGTAAATCTGATTGTCATCTGTCACAACACATGCCGGGCATTCCACGCTGTAGAAACCCGATCGGTTTTCCTCGTGGATATCCGCCGTATAATAAGTCTCCCTGGTCAGAGGATTGTAGCAGTTAATCGAAGGATGTTTGAGGTCAACACCGCCAATAAATAGGATACAATGCTCCGGCTTGATCATCCCAGACCGAAGAACTGCGAGAAACTTATTTGAACCAGAATAATCGTCCGGACGTGCCTCAAAGTTTTTCAAATCGTTAACAAGTTGCTGACAGCAGTAGTTGCTACATATTTGCTTGTTTGATATCACATTTTCCTGGATGAAACGCGACGACAGAAGGCCGAATCGAACCAGAGGAAGCAGACTTGCCATATGTTTGATACGTTCTGTCTCGTTATACTGTATCCATCTCATGAGTGCGTCGAAAACAAATTCCTCTTTCTCAACGTTTAATTCATTTGAACACAGAATTTCCGCCGCCCTTGCGTAGTCAAGTCCCAGAAACTCATCTCCGTGACTGACCTGGACAAAGTTCTTTTCGACGTGCTCAAGCGCTCGGTCCCTGAGCTCACGACAATTGTGAACCAGCGCAAAGTAATGGATACCGATACAGTTCGAGACGTCAAGCTGCGTCTCCATAAAGCGTGCACACGCATCAATGACGGGAATGATTTGGAAAATTGAAGCAGCAACAAGAAGATTTTGAGCGTTATGCCGAGTTATTTTAATGCAACCCGTGTAAGCGTAGTCTATGATCAATGTAACTGATTCTTTGTCCACCTCCTGAATTATAATGCTGTCAGTTTTGCTCTCAATAAGATTAATGGTAAACATGGCCCTGAAGTATGGGCTCACGGCAGCAAGAACACTTCGGTGACAGCGGAATTTCCTCTCTTGGACGCAGATTGTCACATCAACGAGGAGCTGATTGTCGTACATGGACTTCAATTCACTGAGTATATCACCCTGATGAGCTTCATTTTCAAAACAAATATCGTCAGTCAGAGTGGCATCTGACGTCATAGGTAGTGCATCTAATAAAAGATAAAATTGCAATTGTAAAAGTAATGTCACAAATATAATCATTATATATATATAATCATTAAATACCATTAATCTTATCGAGAACAAGACTGACAGCACACCATAATGTCACAAGGGCTAGAAAATTAACAAAACCAAATTCAGTTTACCGGTATACTTTCCTCAAAATTCTAATACATTCTAAAACAACTTTGCGCCATCCGATTGTGCCCTAGGCATTATGATATTGGCGCCATAGAAGTTTAGTGACTGATCGATCGAAACAACTTAAAAGTGAAAGCATCACATTGCGACGCATAAAGACCAATAAAATGCCATAATTAACCGATGCATATGCTAAGCCTAGATTAAATAAGCGGCAAAGAAGTCAATAATGCTACTCAGTATCAAACCGGCGCTATATATTAATATAAAATGCACTGGAATGACTATGTTTAATAGTGAAATTGAAAAATACAAACCAACGATAGATTCGGCTATTTTACTCAACAACCGCTTCTCGGTCATTTTCCGTTTGTTCGAAATATCAAATATAACCCTAAATAAAAATTAATTAATAATTTATAATTTTACTAAATGCTGTTTTTAATCGTAACAAAAGCGTCGATTAACTAAAAGAAGTAAAGAACTGCGTTTGAAGATTTGACGCTGGTTCCTTGATTTCCGCATTAATGCTACTAGATAATTACATTTATTTTCAATATTTCACTTTTTTGCAATAAAATGAGAAAAATAATGCAAAATTCTGTGATTAAGTTTGTCTATTCGCTTTTAATATGACACGATAATGAACAAAGTCTCCTAAGCATTATGAGAGTAGCGCTATTGAGGGAGGATGGGGAAGTGTGGTTTGCTACAAGGGGCTGTCCATTAATTACGTCAACAAAATAGGGAAGGGTTTGAAAAGTTTGACACCTGTTGACAAAGGGAAGGAGGTCGAGATAAATTTATGTCAACAATTTTATTTTTGCAAAATAAATCTAATAAATCAAAAATATTAATTTTCCTAATTCTATTTTAGCATAAAAGCCAGCCATATAAAATATTTTCAGTTTGTAGAGGAGGGGGTTCAAAGTTTTTGACAAAATTTCATTAGAGGATCACTGAAATTTGAGTTTTTGTACAAAGGGGGTTAAAATTGTATTTTTTAACATAATTAATTGGCAGCCACTTGTAGTGGAGGGAGTTCAAAGGTTCCAACATAATTTTAGGGGTCACCAAAAGTTTGAGTTGCTGACAAGAGGAGGGGTCAAAAATTGTCCAAAAAATTGTTCATGTAATTAATGGACAGCCCCTAGGCTGTCATACAGACTGCAATATTGCTCCAAATCTCAGCAGTTTGAATCTAATAACCAAACCTACTTAGCAACAGAGGCTTCTGTGTTAGAGCAGGCATAGTTGACATGTAAAAGTTATGGTACCCTCTAATTCTGAATATAATTGTAGGATCTTTCTTGGTAAGTACACTGTATTCCTCCTGCCCCTGAGTAGATTTTTATTAGAAATTATGCCTAATTTGCTGCAACCTGCAATAGTATTGATGACGTACGTCACTGGAAGGTATCCCCAAAGCAAGGCTTCTTGCTGTCAGCTCCCAATCTTCATTAACCAAACCAACACAACCAATTTCAAATTCATTGCTACAATGTTCTTTACAGTGGCTTACTTCTACTTGCCCTTAACATTTGCAGAGTATGGGATATTTATTGAAACAGCAGAGACACCATCACAACAACTTGACGTTCTGGGTTTTTATATGAACATATCTATGTCAGTAAACAGCATAAATACAGATAACAGAAGCATTGTCAGAAGCACAAATTGATTCAAAAGCACAGACTCTTTCTTTATGCACAAACTCTTGCTTTATGTAAAATGAACACATTAATAATGTTAGGATTTCGTCAACTCTTTTACACTTCGGTTCTCTAAGAAACCACTTTATTTTGTCAACTGTATGATAACAGAATGTGTAATTGTTAGTAAGAATTAAGTAAATTGCTTGGCTTTGGCCTTGGCCTATGAATGCTAAATATATATAGACTTATATATACATTAGGGTGGTCCTCAAAAGCAAAGTTATACTTTTTCAAAGTGCTTTTGCATTTTCCTGTTCCATTTGGGATAAAAACAAATTGGGAAAAATTCCAATCGAATCTAAACATATTTAGTACTGTCACACGACCCCTATATTTACAGTGTGTGAAAAAGTCTTGCATCGGCTGCAAAACCGAAGTATTTTAATAATTTTTGGATATTATTATCAGATTTTCTTGAAGAATTGGTGGTTATTATATATCATTTTGTATCAATTTTAATTCTGCCTCCATTTCTGTGTGTGATGTCACTTGATTATGCACTTTTCCCAGACTTCTATGAGGAAATATGGCCACTGTGTGATTTCTCGAATCTTTACTAAAATGGTCACTCGCGGGAGTTCGCATGATATGGTGCGCATTCTAACTACTTTAGCTCAATAATTGCTTTTGAATTTTATAAGGTAGCCTTGAAAGGGCCGTTTTTATTTATTGTGGTCATTAGTACTTTATGGGCCAGTCCTTGTTCTTTCTGACTAAATAACATCCGTGTGGCATGGAATGGACCAGTTTGACAAGGTGCTCATGTGTTATGATGTGATTCTAGGCTGCAATTAGAGACTCCATCAGCTCGCGCCTTTTCTGCGGCTGATTCTTGGTAATCTTGGCTGACACTTTATACTACAAGTTCTCAATAGTGTCAAGATCAGGTGACTGAGCCGGCTAATCAATGGACTGAACACCATGATTCTTCTTCCAACAGGCAACAATTTTCGCTCTGAGACAGGGTGCATTGTAGTCCTGAAACAAATACTTGCTAGGAAATAGCTGTTTAGCTGATGTCAGCATACATTTCTCTAGAATTTCTCTAGAATGTCAATGTATTTATCTGCATTCACCATCCAGTCAACAATATGAAGTCTTCCAACCCCACTGGCTGCCATGCATCCCCACACCATAACTTTCGTTAACACTGACATGTTTAGGCACTCCGGCTTCTATTCTTCATGTGGAAACCTTCTTACAAAAATCTTGCCATGGTTCCATAGACTGCAAAATGTGCTTTCATCACTGAAGAAAACTTTCTCTCATGACTGACACAACACAGTATTCTAGACGAGGCCTTACTAATGACTTATATAGTTTTCCCTCAGAAGAAGTTCAGGAAACGTTAGCTTCCGGTTATCAGGAGATGTTCTGATCAGGACTCTATTGCCTCTGGTGGCTGACTTCCTAGGCCGACCGCAACGGGGTCGATCTGTCGTACTTTTGGTATCCTTGTGCTTCAGTAAAATGCGCACAACCATGCTTTGATTACAGCCGACCTTTGCTGCAATGTTTCGACTGGAATAGCCTTTTTTGCTCAGAACCACGACAAGGACTCGGTCTTCACTAGATAGAAACTGCCTCAACAACGACACCGCCAATACTTGCTGCAAGTTGTTGAGTGCATGGCATCTCAAGCAGTTTCCCAACGCACAGAAGAGCCAGCATCTAGTCTATGACACCGATCCGTATGCCAGTGAAACATAACAGAACTCATTGATTATTATGACTACTTAGCAATAGTCTTGATTACAGTGGCATAAAGTTCAACAGTTTTTGGTTTAATGCCTTTTTGGTATTAAATAATTGGACTACTTTTAAAGGACATTTGTTATTAGTGTCGCATCTAAATATTGGTATGAACATATATAGTGGGTACAAGGTCTCATCATTGACAGAAATCCTGTCTGCAGTTGATGAGTACATATATGTAGTTACATAAAGACACAACAAACATAGTCTAACGTTTTTCTGATTCATGGTAATAAAGGGTCAAATATCGGTGAAAACTGGCTGCTATGGGATGTTTGGACATTTTTAGAGCATGCTGTGTAGCACCTATGATAAAGATTAATACACCATATTCAACTCAGCTGGGAAAAGTGTATGAAAACTGCAAATTTCAGCCTGATATCTGCTGTTTTTCTCAAGATATTAAACTTCAAAAATCGTAAAACTTAACACGTAGCGTCGACTCACGATTAGCCTCGTATCTTCAAAATATCATGTCTCTGAGAGTTTTTGACAAAACTAGCTGAAAATTTCAAGATTTACTCAACTTGAGTTGTACTTCAAGCCCTGCAAATTTCTTGCAGATCTGAGATGGTGTGGCGAACAATTGTCTAAATACTGGCTGCGTTGTCATGGAATGACCCTGTTTGTAATTTTCAATGTAAGTGTGACAGTGGCTAATAAGGGTCTATGAAAGCCAAACTTGGTACCAATGTTTTTATTAGAAAATGAACAGTTTAAAAAAAAGCACTTCAATAAAATCTACTTTTAAATTTTGTGTACATTTGAGGACCACCCTAATAATATATATATATATATATATATATATATATATATATAACCTTTTTATGGTCATAGTTTGTACCCCAGGTAATAACAGTGTTGCTACACAAATGCTTGGACTGCTACAACATATCAATCATCAATCAACAATAAACTTCTATAGCACGACTATCATAATGCCTAGGGCATAAGCCAATGGCACACCAAATCCAATATGAATTAGAGCCAGGTCAACCGGAAAGGTACAGTCAGATCCTACCATTGCTATTCTCCTTTTGATCAGCAAGTCTGAACCTCCTTCTGCTTCCAATTCACTTCTCAAGTAAATTAAGTTCTTAACCATTTCAATTTCTTTTCCGCTGCATGTAACATTCTCCCATTTTCTTTGCAATAGGCATTACTTTTGTTTTATTAGTGTTTATTTTTATTATAAAGACACTAAGTAACAAATCTTGAAATTCAGAGGCAAGACAACTTTCAAACAATCTCACATTAAAGCATAAATGGTCCCATTAAGAATTACCAGTAACTTTTAATAGGCTGTAGTTAGATTAGAACAAACCCTAACAAAAACTAGCCACAATCATAAAAGACACTAAAAATATAATATTAACAAACTAAAATAAAATTCAATTATATAATAAATATAATGGTGCCACAATTACAGGAGACAAAGTTCAAAGTTCAAATGCTGATGATCAAGTCAGGTTCAGACAATCTTTCACAAACTGTGAACATACTCAACACTCGGGTGCTAAATATACTTGTATTCGAGATACAGACACTTGTACTTGAGACCAAGGTACTTTTATTTGGGATCCAGGTAATCGTACATGGGACCAAAGTACTTGCATTTTGGATTCAGGTAATCATCCCAGGTTTAATAAACAGCAGAAATCATCAAGTATACAATTTCTTTCGCAAACAAGTATGTACAGTACAAGCAGATCGAGTCTTCATCGATGTCAACAAAATACAAAATAAACCAACATTAAAAGGCATGTTTGTTTTGCTGGCTACACACAGTCCTTTGGTGTTTGCAAAGGTTTGCATAGTACCCAGTCTGATACCCGCACTTTTCGCATCTGTACTGCACTCTGGAGTGCTGCGCCTTCACGTGTGCGTCGAGATTTGACTTCCTCGCAGCAGCATAGTCGCACATGGAACAACGATGCGTTCTCTCTTCATGAGCAACCTTGTGAGACTTCAGTTGCACTGAAAAAAGTTCATACTAAGTGACCATATGTCTCATTCTGCAATACAACCAAATCCTACTTAAACTTACTCAAAGCTATCCTTTGGTATGCACTAATGTAGGTTGGAACCTACTTAATCAGTGCACACACTTAACCTTTTTCCTGCTTACCCCAAGAATATCTGTCCATTTTACATTACGTTACAAATAAATGAACTGGTAAAAGGTTAAGGCAGCATGATATAAACAAGGGCATTGGCATATTCAGTGAAGGCTGGCATAATTCAATACCATTTTATTGGCCATTTATTTGTAATGTAATGTAAAATGAATGCACATATGAGTCACGACAGTAAAGGGTTAAATAAGCTCGGCACTTATTTGGTATTAAGCAAGTTTGACTCTAAAAAGTTTGACTCCAAACTGTCTACTCTATTATTGTAAAAGTGAGTGTGCTTCCAATGGAGAGGAATTAAATTACACACAATTTCAAATCAAGGATATATACTGAAGCAACTGTGTCACTAGAAGAGTCAGTAATTATTGTGAAAAGCATACCCTGAAAATTGACAATATTGCCCATCAAGACTGGTGCTAATTATCATAAATTAATTTCTTTAATGCGCTGGTTCCAAGTAAAACTGCACATCATTCATAAATATAAATAACAGTTTACAAACACCATGACAGCTGGAATTTGAAGATTATTCAATAAAAATACAGGACCAGGCTAATTTGTGCTGGGTCCAATAAAATAAATATTTGGGCTTCCAAGGGTGGAGGATGGGGGTCATGTAAATAACAAAATTCATCCATTGGATAGGCCCCTGCGACCATCGGGCCTCCAACATTTGAGGACTTTGTGGGTGCCTGGACTTGAAAAACACTTACTTGGAGATTTGAAGAACTTGTTACAGACAGGACACTGATGCGGTCTTGTACTGGAATGTGTCTCTGCAACGTGTCTTTTCAGCGCAAAAGAAAGAATCGTCTCGAAAGCGCATCGAGTGCAACGGTGGACCAGCTTGTTGGATATGTTGACGCCGTGACGTCGAAACGCGTGGTCCTCCAACTCTCCCTTTCCGCTAAACGCCTTTGTACAGTGACTGCAGAGGAAGTCCCTTCTGTTCTCGTGCTTATTCTGAAAGTGCTTCTGCAGTCCCTGTTTCGTGCTGACCTCCTTGCCGCAAACGGTGCACCGGAACGCCTCCCGGTCGGCCATTGAGGCAGAACAGGACCTGGCGTGCAAGACCAATGACCGCCGCTGCATGAACTTACCGCACTTTCCGCAGGGCACCTTCTGTTGCAGGCGAGGTGCTTCTGTGCGTGGGCGTTGAGCTCGTACCGGCGTATGCTCAGAAAACTACAGTTGGGCTCGGGACAGTAGAAAGGCCTGACGCAGTTGGGAATTCCGATCCTGTGCTTCTTGACCATGTGACTCAACACCTGCGACAGAAGGTAACTGCCGACACCTTTCTGCACAACTTTTCTGTCGGTGCAATAGGGACATTCGATCGTGCTCACCTGTCCGTCACTCTGTACATGCGCGTTTCTCACATGCGCAAACAAAGCCACGCTCGTTTCAAAAACGTCAACGGAAGACACGCATAAAAAACATTGATAGCGCACAAAATGTATCGTATTAGATTTACTTCTGCTGTTTTTAGGCTTTCTGTTGAGACTGACCTTTTTAACAGAACTGCCAGAACTACTAGATTCATTCAAAATGTCATCTGGATCATCGCTCATTCCCATGGTGTCCTCAATTTCCTGAATGACAGTGCCTTGTTGAAGTTGCAATGTTTTTTTATCCAATGGTGATGAAGTCACTTCTTCCATAGCTCTGGACTTCACCATACTATCTTCATTGCATCCACCAGCTTCTCCAGTTGCTTGACTCACTCTGTTCACATAGTCAAACAATTTAGTATGCAACTGGTATTCTGCAACATCAAAGCTGCAAATTTTACAACAATTTAGAGCTTCCTGCCCATCGTGATGGCTTAAAATGTGCCTAAAATATTTACACTTTTGTAAGAAAAACTTCTGACAATGAAAACATGTGAATTTTTTCTTCGTTTGATTTCCAGTTTCCACGTGTTGATCGGGACTTGCCGTCAAACCAAATCTACTCACAATTTTTTCGTCAGTAGTGTTCGTATGACAGAAATCCTTATCAGAAACAGGACTACCGGACGGACAGTTACACAGAACGTCCAGGATGGCCATTCTGTGTTCTCTCAACAAGTGATTGATAATCTGTTCTAAAACCGAGCCAGAAAGAGTCGAACCAACTGCTTCGCGCCAGACGCATCCAGCCGAATTCCTCGGACACGGGACGGATATTTTTCCATCGCTGTCGGAAGCAGCATGAGCCGTGACCATGTGGTGGCCAAGTAATTCAAAAGAATTGTAAACAGCGTCTGGAATTTTACACAGTATGCATCTTAATGTAATAGCACCTAAACGGTCGCAGACTCTTTTGGCTTCATGTCGTTCTGGAAGTGACCAAGCTGAAAATGAGTCACCGTATGTAGTATTCAGATCATTATGCGGAAACTGTTCATACAGAGGTTTCTTAAGAGGCGGTGCGCTACGACTGACAGAACGCAAGCAACTTTCTTGCAATGGGATGACATTACTGTCTTTGGTATTATTTAAAGCTGTTTCAACCTGTGCTCCTGTGTCATCCATAGGCTCCTGCTTCACTTCCTTCTCCACCTCCTCCTCTTCCTCCTCTAAAATCCTGCTTGGATGTAAAGCGACTGCTGCGGTTTCCATGATTTCACCATTGGAATTTCTTGTCAAACTTCCAATCTGCTTGTCAACATTCTTCATGATGCAGGGGGCAGAAGATGGCAGAGTGGGTTACGTGCTGGAGCGTCAGGCTGACGGAGTGGGTTCAAGCCTCGTTAAAGCCCCTAGTGGCTTTCACACAGGCAGTAATGCCTCCTAAGCCACTTTAAATCATGCTGAGTTTTTTTCAGTCCAGGCGTTCGATGACAGAAGGAAGATTTCACAATGCTGTCACTGAATACACCTGCCACTGTGTTTGCATCATGCCTGTCACTAAATTCATTTACAAATTCATCCCAGGTGACTAATACTTTGACGTCTGCATTGCCACACAACAAACATAACTGAACAAACTCAGGTGAATACCTGAAAGAGAAAAATCATGAATTAGGTCTTGATGCATGAAATTTGATAACCATCATTCATCATCACCATCATCACTGTCAATGTCTAATGTTTAAGAAGGATTCAAGGAATATCCTCTTAGACTTTATTTATAATGACCTTGTACCAATCTTAGACAAATTTGAAGAAGCTTACTTCTTACAAAAGGCAATGAGTTATATCCTAACATGAAACAGATTAGCCATCACTGACAATTTGACAATTGATGTTTGAATTTAACCTTAACTGGCAGCAATAGGGCTTGTGCACTTTTTAATACTGTCAGATTAAGACGGTGACAATTCTTCATCATACATCAATTGAGACATCAATATAGACATTGCAGTTGCAGCTTGAATAAAGAATCCCACATCCATCTGAAATTGCTGATTTACAAATATTGGCCACAAACAAATGACATACGCTCAGTCAACAGGTGATTTAGTTCTAAAGGAGTTTGACGTTAAATTCAGACTGCCGGCAGTTAGTCAAAACTGTTCCCTTCTAAAAAGACTGATTTGAAGAAATCGGACACAAATACTCAAATTTAAAGTGTGCAATGTACCCAGACTTGGCAAAACCACATCTTTTCCTACATACAGGTATTTTACTGTATCCATATTTCTTCGAAACCAAATCCAAATGGTCTTCACATTTAAAGCCAAATCCAAAATCGTCACACTAATATGTTCACATTTAAACTGCTTTACCAATGATCACTCAAAAGCTGAAAATGTTCAAGGCATATTAAAATAAGTCTACAACAAATTCTAGAGCACTGACATCTTTACAACGAAGTTTCTAGTACGGTAAGTGTCAACTCGTGCCTACTGCACCAACGGGCACAGAATTTGGGCAGTTTTCGGAATAGACGAACTATGAATAAAAAAGGTAAGGGTTAGCTCAGTTAGGGGCAGAGTTAGCCTGGTTACGGTAGGGTCATCTCTATTAGCTAACCCTAACCAATAACCCTAACCATAGCCTACGTATTGCTCGCCTATTCCGAGACTTATCATAATAATATAAGCACGGCACTGCTGCTATAAAAGTTGACTATACAATTCCACGATATAGTTTTTTCTATTAAAAATACATTTATCGTAGAAATAAAATGGCTCGTTCATTCCGAAGCATTTAGTTAAGGTCCATGGCAAAAATAAAATGTCTAAATGGAAAATTTTAAATTAAAATGATAATGTAAATACTGTCCAAACCATAGACTTTAATACACAATAGATCTATCACTGAGGAATCAGAGAAAATCCGTCACACAGAATAATAGATACATTTGGGTTGTAATTTGCTACTTTACCTAGCCAGAAAAGCTCTGAAATATAGGCCATTTCCCAGTTGTCTCGATCTCCACCATAGTTGCAATCAGTTCTAGTTTTCGAAGCTTCTATATTCTCAGAATTGGCTAGTCTAATTGTTTGAAGCAGAGACATGTACCATTGACTGGCAGCCTGGCTGATCATTCACCTTTCCCGTAGGCCGTAGCCTAGCGATTTTAAGATAGGCTAAGCGTTTAAGAATAATCAGCTACTGCTGTGATGATCCGGCCAAAAGCGCTATATAAATCCACGAGATTTTACTTATTTACTTCTTTACTACAGCCAAGCTTAGGTCATGTGGAAAACGTTTGATGTCTCAGTTAATGTGACTTCTGCGAATGATGCTGACAAATTTTTGCATGCTCGGAAAAGAAAACCAATGAACTAATGAGTAAGGTCTAGAACATTTGACAATAACCGGAAAAGTGGAGGGAAAGAGAGCTAGATGAAGGCAGAGAAACGCTTAATGTAGACTGCCTACGAGAAGAAATTAAGGGACTAAAGAGTAAAGAATAACATTAAATTAATAAGAGGATGTCAATTAAGTAGTGATGCAACGAAGCATGACGTCAGACCTTCGAAGGCAAAAATTCGAACCTTCGGCAACATTTATCCCAGCCTAAGTTTCTACCACACATCGCTTCCTTGTCGGGTCATTTCAAATTGAATGCTCTAGTTAAATTTAGTAGACCTACGTGGCAGTTGAAAACTTTCAGTCACGGTTTACTATACCCAATTTCAAAGTCAGCAACACAACACAATATTTTTTTAACGTTATTGTTATTAATTAATTAACACTAATAATAATTACACACTACATTAATTATTCATTTCTGTTATATTCAGGACGCAAATTTAAAGATATCAAATTTATAATTCCATGTTAATCCGTTCATTTGTAAATTGAAGATAATATCATTAAAGAAGAAGATTATTATTATTATTATAACGTTGAAAACATTTATTAACTCATGACGTCATCACTGTTGGCGCGGTAAATATGCAACAAGTCAAACGAGGCTAGTAGTTGTAACTTGTAAAGTTGTAACAATAGTTTACCGCCAAGAATATTGGAATAAATAAATAAAGACTCAGTCTCAATATCTCAAATAATGGTTTTTGAGTGTTACACATAAGCTTTTACGAAGGATTCGAAGTACAAAATAACCTTCGAAGGTAGAGTCAAGGTCGTACTAAGCGGAAATCCATGGTCGCTAACGTAGAAATACGCAACACCCATGGCAGCATCTAAAGAAGAGGAAGAAGAAGCATAGAGGCGCTTGATACTATTTATTTGACCTCAAAAGTACGAAATGAATGAGCGATAAAATAGTCTTAGCAATCTTTCGAGTATGGATTGAACGAACTCATAAATCGTCTTCTAATTAAAAAATATTATCTAGTAACTATAATTTGAACGCCGATAACTTATAATTTATGGTGAGGTTCTAGATTTTATGCGAGCAGATTAGAAAATCCTAAGGTTTGGGGTAAATTTGATGAGTTGACTTGTTCTTGAATGTACCAAAAGGTGTGATGGAGCCGGTGAGCTCAGGTTAGGACGAACCGATTGGCCAATGATTACCTCCTATCCTAGAGACAAGATCACATTAATCAATGAATTGCTTATATGGCGATAACAAGATATCGGGGCGTTATGCCCTCCCTCTGAGTTTTGTGGTTTTGCTGGTCTAACGATGATTCTCGACATAATTAATCATTGTTCCCACTCATCATGGCCATTGTTGCATGAATATACATGAATTGCGTAGATCTTCTGAATAGATTCAAGATGGCCATAGAAGCTTTGAGGACTCGTAGCAAAAGAACTGGTTATCTGATTGAATTGTTGACTTTATAAAAAAAAGGTAAAGGTTAACCTGTAAAAGATCATTGCCGGTAGGGTCCGGTGCTAATCCCTGGTTTTGTGACCATCAGCCTATAGCTGGCTAAGCCATTCATCAACAGATGGTGGCCAATCATTCTGCCTAACCTATGGTTCCATTTTCTCTGAACAGTCTCAGTGGTTAACTAAATTATCGCATATTTTACAAATTTCTTCCCAAATTCACTGCAGGCAGTCTAGAGACCAGACCAAGGACCAATGGACTTTATGAGTCAAGAGTGTTTACTCAGCAACACTAGTTTTCGTTTCATCAATTTGAAGACAGTAGTATACTGGGCAAAAATGGGTCCCTAAAATCTGTTGCCTCATATAAGAAATAAGATGTCAAAGTTTATCATTGCGGTGTTGGTTTGGACATATTTGTATTTAGTTAATTTTTGTTGATTGTGAATTGAATTTGATATCATTTTAGAAATCTCTGCTGAAATGGAACATTCTAAAGATATCCAGCCTAGGAACAGCCAAAATGTTCTTCCAAGGTTTGCTGTATTTTATTACACTACTGCTGTTACTATTACTATGCTATTGTCACTGCACTATGTAGGCCTTGTAGGCTATACTCTAGCTATGCAGCTATGCTTAACAACAGACAATCAAGTGATTGAATACTTTACAACCAGAGCATGAATTGTCTTTGAAATCATTTTCTTCATGCTGGATGGAAGTTTATTCCTTCTCACAAAATATGGAAATGAGATGCAATTTGGTTAAAGTTTTTCGCAAACTATTGTGTGAAATTCAGGGCTACCTGCTGTTGAGTCAAATTGCGACACAAAAGGTGGCTTTTAAATGTTTGACTTTGGCATGAAAATATCCAGGGTTTGCAAGGAAATATCTAATTGTGGTGTTTTACATCAACAATAAAATTTCATTTGGCAGACTCTAAGTGCAAGTATTTAAATAGCTTATGGTTTGGTAGATATTTTGGATTCAACAAAATAACTTATTTATTTGGTACATCGGCCCATTGGACGATTCAGAAATTGTGATTTTGTGTTGTTAACAAATATTTACAAGCGTTTTTGTGAATTTCAGCTGTCCAGCATTATCCGTTGTCCTAAATTGTTCACATCCCTGCCGTCGTCATAGTCATAACAGCTTCTTTCCTCTTTGTTTCAGTTCCGTTCAACCCCACAACGGTTATTTCATCATAAAAGAAGTCTACGAGAACGGTTCTGCTACTGAGTATTTCGAGAACCAGTTGGAATACGCCCTGGAAGCAAAAGTCCGGATCATAGTCATCGAGCCGTCGAAGCTGGCCAACGAGACGTCAAAGTGGCTGGCTCTCGGTAACTGGTTGCACCGGATATCTGTGCTTGCCGGCACCAGCTGCGTTATAATTGGCGCCGTCTTTCCAGAAAAAGATTACGTATATCTTCCGCTTGGGTTCCTTGGGAGCATTCTTGCCGGTGTCTACAGCATTTCGTGGCAGCTCGATCCATGCTGCAGTTACCAAGTCGAACGTGATCGAAAGCAACTGCAGAAGCTACCGCTTCGATCGTTGTCATCGTCAAAACCGGTTGTTTTGGTGCGAAACAGCACGACCAAAAAATCTGTCTTACTCGGCACTGTTACCATCAGCTCTATGACATTCTGTGCCTGGAGATGGTATCATAGATATCTAGTATAGACAGAAACAAATTTGTTACAAATCAATGCAATTTATAGATTTCCTTTTTACAAAAAAAAGCTAGAGCTGTCGAGTTAACACTAATTAATATTAAATAACATCAATTTCTGAATATCTTGTCGTTGCATTGCAGAATATTTGAAAACTAGAGACATATTTGAAAACTAGAGACGGAAAATGGTTTTTCCTTGGTTACTTGACGTGCACATACCATAATCATGCTTAAGTATCAATAGCATATTTATCAGATTGCTATTAAGATCCAGAATGATGAGTTTATGCCAACCCTGTCGCAATATGACGATTATGTTTTCGAGAATCTGCAGATACAGAGAAGAAGATGAACATTGCATTGGGCAGAGAACTTTGTGACAAAAGTTGATTAAGCTGTTTTGTCTTTGTTATGTTTTCCAATCTTTTTATGGATAATTTTGATGTTCTTTTTAAAAATTGAGACCTTCATGAAATGTTGAAGGCATGCCTGTACAGTACACAACTTTTAATTTTTTTCAAATTTTATTATTTTATTAATTATATTATCTTATCATATCCTGGAATGTAAACTTATCTGATTCATCAATCTGCTTCTAAGCCACTTAACTTTTTTTACCATGGCATCATTTGATTTAGTATTGGCATATGCTATTATTGAGTTCTGGAAAATTTGCTAACTTATTGTGCTTAAATCGCATCATCTGTTGAATGTTTCATGTTGTTTTAAAGAAATTTTTGAGTTTCATTGTTTTTTTATGTATTGAATATGTGTGCTTACATGTAGATGCATATGTAAATGCAGCTTAGTTATGTTGTTGCACCTCCAGAATGAATATGCACTACTACTACTCTTCTTTAATTAGGTATGGGTGTGATATAAATAGCTTGGTCTTCATATGAATTGAATGGTACTTTGCAATCAGATGAATGCTCTAGCGTGTTTTTCTAAAAGATGTCTTCTTTCATTGCATTGAATTTGATTTATGGTGTACCTGTCGGAATCAAGTGATGTCATTAGAGAGTCAAACTTTGCTGCATTTTTCTTGTTTATTTGTCGTCTGATTGCACATTTTGTTGGTAGTTTTATCTGAAATGCATTTCATGAAACACTCTTGTACTCTGTATTTTTGTACAGACTTGAAAAAATCAAATGCTTTTGTGCAAGATTGTGCATTTCTTTTCTTCTGCGACTCGTTTGATTTGGTCTTCATTACGTCATGATAACTTCATTTTAATCTTCAACTTGATTTTAGGTTCCATATGTACATCCTTTGATGTTGTTTTTGCAGTGTGTTATATGTGTGGGAAAGGATAGAAATGTCTGGCACTTCTTAATAACAATGGAAATAGGAACTGAATTGATAACCTCCCCACCTTCTACCCCACTGGTCTGACTCAAATACCACCCTGTATTGGCTGGCTGTTTGGCTTGTAAAATATTCGTAGCATAATATTAGATACACATGCTTTGATATCAATGGGTTTTATATAGTAAATTGTGGCAGAATGATCTCTGTGTTTTAGAATTGTATTCTGTCTGTGATTGTTAAAGATCTTTGTTTTAAAATGGTTTCAATGTAAAGTAAGTAAGTAAGTAAAATCTCGTGGATTTCTATAGCGCCTTGGAAAGCAGCACAACAGTAGCTGCTTATTCTCAGGCGCTCAGCCTCTCTTAAAATAGCTATAGGAAAGGTGTGGGATCAGCCAGGCAATGGTCAATATCCGAAGGGCAGTGAGGCTAGGTTGTTACAGCTATATGAAATGATTTCAGAAACAGGAAGGATTTAAGCTTAGACCTGAAGACTTGAGGAGATAGTGCGGGAATTATAGGAAATGAGGAATCAGATTTTATTTATTTAATCCAATATGTAAAGTAAATGTGGGAACATTGTTGTGCCGGTTTGATTAAGATATGAAGAAATTGAATGTTACAGGTTATTTACCGGGTAAATGTGCTAAGCTAAGACAAGAGTTAGTTCAATAACTTTCATCATTCATGCTCACTTATAGGGGTATCCAGTGTTTACCAACAAGGTCCGGTTGCTCCGCCCACTGGTGGGCAGAAAGTTTCCAGAAACCATAGAAACCATTGTTGTCTATTAATAGATGCCAATGGCAGAGGCAGATTTCTTGCCCACCAGCATAGATACTGGTTATGTTGGTGGGCATAGAGAGTGTTCTGGATACTCTCATATAGACTCACAATCTTACACCAGTGATGGCTGTTGTCTCCATTTAAATTTAAATTTATTGTCAAACTGCTGCACTTATTTCAGTTTATAGCCAATGTTGTAATATATTAGTAAAGCAGTTTTAAAACAAAAGTTGCTCTTGTTTTGAAGTAACTGTTATTCGGTTGAGATGAAGGCACAGGCCATCCAGTACAATCTTCTGATGTCTTCCCTATGTAAACTCCAATCGATTCAAAATGTTTTAGCTTGTGCAGTTAACATATCACCAAAATTCTGCCATATTACACATTAATACTCAATATCTTTAGAAGCCGTCAGTAGCATCACAGTTCAAAAGCCAGGAGTTGCCTACAGTCATCTTTCTTTTATTTTTTCTTAAAATTTGCAATTTGTATAGCACATATGGTGATACCCATATTTGATATCCCATTTGGATGCCCCATCTGGTGGTTGCCAGAAGCCACCACCCCTCTGCACGCCATTGGCCTAGGGGTGTGCTCGAAGTTCAAATTTTGCTAGGGGTAAAATTTTTAAAACGGGAACCGGTGAAATAGAAAATTATCCCGATGACTTCATACATCGCAACTAATCTATATCAACTTGATCTTCCACTCATGTAACTCTCCTTCGTCTTCTGAATCAATCATCTCTCAAAATTTGCAGCTGTGCTTTTTCATATGCTGCACCGGAACTTTGGAACTCAATTCCAGCATCTCTCAACTGTCAACATCATGGCATGCATGGTCAAATAACAAATTCTGAGTCACAATAATATTTCTTTCACTTCTTGTACCTTCTCCTCAATTAAGTTTTTTTCTCAACTCAAAGCATTTCTTTTCAAAAAATCATTTCCTCCATAGCTGTAAATGCATTCAGCACAATAATCTCCAAATCAGATCTATGAGCTACTTTTTAAATAAATAGGCGCCACATAAAATTCAGCAGCCATTTAAATCAGTTGAACCGGTTTCTATGTCAACAGAGTGCATTATTGTCGCGCGAAAGTTCAACTTGTTTCTGTTTGTTTAGTTCAAATGTTTTATGTTATTTTTCCGTATTTATTAAATAATTTTAAAGTTTTTTCAGGTGATATTTTCTAACAGTGAGTTTACGTCACCTACTACTACTGCTGCTGCTACTACTAGGCCTACTACTACTGCTGCTGCTGCTACTGCTGTTGCTCCTCCTCCTCATCCTACAACAGCCACAACTACTACTATTACCACCACCACCGCTACCATCACTACAGCTACTGCTACCAGGCCCATTCAGGCTGAAGAAGGCCCGGCCATTTGGAAATGTTGAAGCCCTGAAGTCCAATAGTCGAGCTCTTGAAGTAGGCCCTATGATATTACGTTGCAGACGGTGGCACAGGGCCTCCGAGAGCAATTCCGGGTCCCTGGACAGAACAGTCGCGAGCCCCTAAAGCGGCGACGACCTTTTTTGCTTGTCAATCTTTTAAGGATTCAAGCAGTTAAAACATATAAATCCTGTCCTGTGCCTTGTTGACGGGCGCCCCAAACGCCACAGTTAGACATCGACATTAACTTTCAAAAAGAGGCCCCAAGAATTGGAAACCCGTCACCCGGGCCAAATGGCCCTGCAGGTCCCCTCTGATTGGCCCCAACTGCTACTAACACTGCTAATACTAATGCATAAAGGGCAATGCTGCAGAACCACTTACAAATTACTGTGCACTATTACTTAAATCATCGATTAAAAGTTGTGTTTGATTTTATTTTCAGTGTTTTAAAGTGTTTTTGAGCCGGAAAAATGAATCCGAGTGATTTGGTTGCGGAGTGGAACGTTGCGTTGAGTGACAAGGTTCATAGGGTACTGTTTGAGCACGGAACTACGACTGGCAAGCGAGTCATATACGTAGACGGGGAGGTAATTGCAGTCCGGTGTTCGTAAACCACTATTAGACCTCTAGGCTCAAGCCCCACTTTTTGAGAGGTTATCATTGGAAAGGGAGAAGGTATCGAGGTTGGGTGAAACATAGTGATTCTCATACACTGGCAGACCCTATGCTGAACCACTTTAAACTTTGTTGTTGTTATTATTATTATTATTATTATTATTATTACCGGTATTATTATTATTATTATTATTATTATTATTATCATTATCATTGTTATTATTATTGTCACTACTACTATGACTGCTGTCATTAGGATATTATTATTACCGGTATTATTATTATTATTATTATTATTACGGTATTATTATTATTATTATTATTATTATTATTATTATTATTATTATTATTATTATTATTGTCACTACTACTATGACTGTCATTGCTGTCATTATTATTATTATTATTATTATTATTATTATTATTATTATTATTATTATTATTATTATTATTATTATTATTGTGGCCCTCCTGTTTTACATCTAAGTTTATGCCAGTGTGAAAGCCACTATAGGGGCACTAATGGGGCTTTAACCTCACTTTTACCACTCCAGCGCATAACCCACTCAGCCATTTTTTGCCCCTAAATCTATAACTTTAGCAGTTACAGTAGTGTTTCATTAACATCCATAATGTTAAATGGGACTTTAGCAGTTGATGCTATTTTTGTTGTGCATTGATTTTCTTTTCGTTTTTAGGAAGTCTTTAGGAAAAACTTCATGTTCCGGTTGGTTGGACAGGAACATTTTAATCTGGGAAAGGAACACTGCTGCATTTCGATCATGGCCCTGGATGGATTTCGATACAAATACATTCTGAATGTCGGTGGACGCACGTTGGAAGAATTCTCTAAAAACAAAAGCAAGATTATGTGCACTTGGCTGTTGCACGCTCCGAACGAACCGATACGGATCGTTCTAGGTAAGACACAAATGTTTATTATCATTAGATAAAATTTGTTGGTTGATAATGATTGTTTTTGATATACAACTCGTCAACAGTTTTACATAAATGGTTTCTGGTCAGTGGCGGCTCCAGGTTTTGGTAAGTGGGGCGGCGGGGGGGGCGCTCGGGTGGCAACTTCTAAGCATATATTGGGTAGAATGTAGAACATTGATCGTTGTAGGATATACTGTTTGTTTTTTTAGTTGTAAGGTGTCCTAGTAGTACTTGTACGATATGCCACCATAATCAGTTCATTATTATTATTATTATTATTATTATTATTATTATTATTATTATTATTATTATTATTATTATTATTATTATTATTTATTTTTAACAAAATCATCACATACAGAAAGAATATCATCATCAGGTCATCACCATTATTTAGAAGTGCCTGTAGCAGGCTGGCTTGTTTCTATGACATTATTTGAACAGTTGTAGTGTATTCTGAATCAGGGGCAAAAGGTGGCAGAGTGGGTTATGCACTGGAGCGGCAGGCTGACGGAGCGGATTGAAGCCCCTTTAGTGGCTTTCACACAGGCAGTAATGCCTCCTAAGCCACTTTAAATCACGCTAAGTGTAAGTTTAGGTGGATAACTTTTTTAAGTTAGGGCTACTCTGTGTACAATGTACATGTGTGGATGTGTTTTTTTGCTTGTTTGTAAATGAATAATCTCAAAATGTTTCTTAAACTTTCATTATTTGTAATTTTTTGTGTGTAAAGAGAAAGATACAATGGATGTATGGGTCAATGGAGAAGTTGTTCAGACAACGGTTAGCATAGTTACTGTTAATTAATTAATACCAGTAATTAAATAATTAAACTACTACTGTAATTGAATAAATTGATTGTTTTGATTGATTTGATTGATTGATTGATTGATTGGTGTCCCATAATTGCAGGGGTGTCAATGTCCAGTGTTTCAACTAGACTCTTTGTACCTAGGAAGGAATAGAATTGGGCGGGAGGTGACAGGGGTTTGATGCTTGGCCCCCGGAAAAAGGAAAATGCAAGTCAAAAATATGATTTCCATTGTCTTCTCTTCCGTTTTCATACGGTCCATTCTAATTTTTGTGGAGTCGGTTATAGTGGCTCAAGTTACAATTTCCAGAGGTGAATTCCCCATTTAGAGTTTTAAATGAATAGTTTTAACATCAGTCTGTTTTGGTGATAGCCAACACCACCCCTGGGAAGGGGTGTAGGGGCAGGGCCGGGGTGCCTGTCATAAACCGGGGGTTAACCCCCACCAGCTGGAGAATGTGGGAAAATCCCTGGTGGCGATAAACCCCGAGCAGTGTAATTTTTCCCTACTAAATGCATTGTTAATGTAAACATTACATGGTAAGTTCTAACCGTAACCACTTTGAGTGTAATCATATCAGGGAGAATTTGCCGAAGATGGTACAGAGACGCACTTTGTGGTTCTTGGAAAGACGCCCGCCTGCATTAAGTCCGTGAGTTCGGGGGCAAGAAGATCCGGAATCGTTCACACGCTGTTCGTAGAGGGAGCTGAAATAGAACCGAGCAAAGAATAGGATAACACCTTCTCAGATTTCTATTGTTGACAGCTGTAGTACGCAGTAGCAAATGAACGACTGTGGATACTTATAAATACTCTTTGTACCATACACAACCATAAACATGTAGGCCCTATTACACTGTACTGTACATTATATCTGTATGTATTTGAAATTGTTTATAGTGTTTTTGTGGTTTTAGGTTTGTAAAGTGTCTTGCTTTTGACTGCTTCTTGTTCATGTGTATTTTTTCGGAAAGCAAAGTATTAATAGGGTATATGTGTAAAGGTGTAATCGCTAAAATGATAC
Source organism: Metaphire vulgaris (assembly GCA_018105865.1). Classification (NCBI taxonomy): domain Eukaryota; kingdom Metazoa; phylum Annelida; class Clitellata; order Crassiclitellata; family Megascolecidae; genus Metaphire; species Metaphire vulgaris. The sequence continues at coordinate 6,598,172 of CM030870.1, read as the reverse complement.
ATCCATTGTATTTAAATCAAAACTAAAAACAGAGTTTGTTTCAAATGATACCATCTGGAGCTGATTTCACACTGATACAAGCAAGTGAGGGAAATCAGTGGCAGCTCCACCGGGGGGCCAGGGGGGCCCGTGCCCCCTATTGAGTGTCTGGCCCCTCAGTGCCCCCCAGTTGGGACCCTATACTTAATGCTACATACATTAAACAACAAATGGTTGGCCCCCCATGATTAGAATTTGCCACCCAACGCCCCCCCACTTGCCAAATCCTAGAGCCGCCACTGAGGGAAATTGACAAACTCGGCAGAAACGGGCCTATACAACTAAGTCCCCAGATATCTTGCTACCAGTGGCGGCTCCAGGATTTGGCAAGTGGGGGGGGGGCTAATCATGGGGGGCAAACCATTTGTTAGGTATGTAGTATTAAGTATAGGGTCCCAACTGAGGGGCCAGGCACTCAATATAGGGGGGCACGGGCCCCCTGTGGAGCCGCCACTGCTTGCTACCACTTACATCTCTGTCTGTTCTTTGGCTGCCTGGTAAAGTTCTTTGGGGAGACCCTCAACCCCCTCCCCCCCATTGGCGTAATCCTGCCATCAATATTGAGGCGGGGTGTGGGGACATTTATTTAAAGCATGCACACCCGTAAATATGTAAAATTCTACTGATGACCTTTTTTGCTTGTCAGAATTTTTTATAGAGACTTAGGGCGTTAAAGAATGGAAAAAAGTGATGACCTTTTCCCCCGTAAAAGTAGCAAAGAAGCACAAAACATTGGGGGATAAATGATACTTTATCCCTCTGACTAATTGTTAGGGACCGTCGTCCCCCGTGATCTACGCCCCTGCTCTCCCTTAATAAATGTGTTGGGGGCATGGTGCTACTGTTTCCTCTGAAGCACATTTTTTCGAAATGTGGATAACTTCTGGATATCTGTGCATCTATGGATATGAAGACTTGGTCTTAATCGTTATCTTACCAGCCAATCAGATACAAACCACTAAACCAGGCCAAGCACCTGGCACGACCACCCCACCCCACGCACAACGTAGGGCAAACCGCACGTCGTCCGGTACTAAAATTGCGTCCGCGTTATCGTACGGCGTGCGATCGTTCCTTTATTAAACTATGCGTTGGATATGCAGCGGAGTTGACCGGAGACCCGTGTTCGATTGCGGCGAGGATATTCGATCTCTCGAGCGCCCCGAGGGGTGAACGGTTGCAGAGGTACCGGGTACTTCGAGGGATCCTTCGGACCCTTCGTTGACCGTAAGCGATGGGATCGGCGGGGGAAAGAAAGCAAGCGTTTGAGGAGCTGAAGGCCGGTCTACTCCAGAAGGGAAAACTGTTCGAAGATCCGGATTTTCCAGCGGACGCCTCTGCCATAAATCCCTCTTCCAGCTACGCTGCGCATGGAATCACATGGAAACGCCCCAAAGTGAGTTCCTCCACAGCCGCTTGTGTAATGTAATGTAATGCAATGTAATACCCACTGTAGAATATTTGTATAATATGGCCTCTTCTGAAGAATCACTCAGAAGAACAAGGTCAAAACTTTGATCACAAGACTCAAACTTTGGTCAAGGGATGTCATCTGTTCATCTTCTGTGTGTTTTGTGTGTGTACTCTGGATGACTTATTTTCTATTCTTGCAATATATATATATATATATATATATATATATATATATATATATATTATATATATATATATATATATATATATATATATATATATATATATATATATTGCTTTGAATTTCAATTTCTCTTAACAGTGCAGCAGTTATATGCAGTGTATGCAGGATCATCTCATTTCTTACCTGCAAGATTTTTTGAAAGATAAAGTGGAATACTACTTAATCAGGCAGGCAGATTATCAATTTCCCGAATAGATAGATAGATAAGGTAGATAGATAGATATGTATTGGACATAAAATGAATTACAGCGAATAGTTGTTAGTATTCTTCTCTTTAAGTTCTCTGCCCGGAAGCAGGTCCTGGTTCCCACAGCGCCATCTATCTCTGTCAGCAGCTTGGGTCTTTAATCCTTTGTATCCGTCTTTTGGCATCATCCAGTGCAGTAGTGATGTACGCGGTCTTCCTCTGTTTATTTTCCCCCCCATGTGCCCTTCCAGTATTGTTTTGAACAACGATTCTCCTCTTAAAATGTGGCCCATCCAGTTCCTTTGCCTTTGTTTTATTGTTTGTATTATTGTCTTTTTCTCTTACGATATCTAGGACTTCTTTATTGGATATATGTTGTGTCCAGCTTATTCTTTCCATTGCCTCCATATCCACAACGCCTCCAGTCTTCTGATGTGTCTTTTCTCATCGTCCATGTTTCTGAGCCATATAACACCACACTCCATATCAGTGTTTTAATCATTCTCTTCTTTAGCCCTTTATCGAGATTACTCCTCATTATTTCCTTCCTTTGGTAGAATGCTTCCTTTCCCATTGCAATTCTCCTTCTTATTTCGCTTTGACATCTGGCATCTTCCGTGATAAGGCTGCCAAGGTAGCAGAATTGTTTCACTTGTTCTACCTTCTGTCCATAGATTGTGATGTTTGCCTCCTTTCCTTGCTCTTTACTTTCACTTTCGTCTTTTGATGTTAATCCTCATACCATATTCTTCGGATAGTTTGATGTTTTGTAAGGCTTTTTCTTTGTTTGCTAACATAGCCTTCGTCTGCAAATCGCAATGCTGGTACCAATTCTACTTTGATTCCTTCTTCCAACTCCTCTAGTGTCTTTGATCAGTTCTTCGATGTATATATTGAATAGCAGTGGTGCCGGGCATCCCTGTCTTACCCCTCTTCCAATCTTTCCCGGTTCTGTCATGTCTCCTTCTATTCTTATTCTCACTGCTTGTCCCATGTAGAGATTACCGATTAGCCGTCTTTCTCTCCAATCCACTCCAAGTCTTCGCAATGCCCTCATTAACTTAACCCAGTCCACTCTATCAAAGGCCTTCTCATAGTCTACAAAGCATATGTAGACATCCTTGCCATGTTGTATACTTCTTTCATTTAGTACTCTTAAAGATCCAATGGCATCCCTAGTCCCCATTCCTCTTCTAAATCCAAATTGATCATTGCCAAGGAAGTGGATGCTATCAACTTTTGCCTGTATTCTTTTGGTGAGAATTTTCAGAACAATTTTGGCTGCATGACTAACCAAGCTGATCATTCTAAATTCCTCACAATTTACTGCATTCAATTTCTTCTCTACAGGAATCATAAGAAGTCTTCTGGCCATATCCCAGTTGCATAAATGTCACGACAAATTTGATATAGTACCTTCCTTCCCTTCTCTCTCCGAGTGATTTTAGCATTTCACTGGGTATGTTGTCAACTCCTTCTGCCTTGTTGTTTTCCATTTCTTCTATGGCCACTGTTAGTTAGTTAGTTGTTAGTAGTGTGTCGTAAATAAAACGAAATGGGTAAAGCAAAGTGAGCGTTCCAAAGGTAAGCTTAGGGTTAACTCTGACCTTGATACCGGTAATTGATCTTAATACTGAGTGTCTGAATGTAGTCTATTTCTTGCTAGTTTATTATGACTTATTAAGTTGAACCATTCACAGAGTCACGTACTAAACAAATGCCACTCTATTTGACCACGGAAGGCATGTTTCAAAGTACACCTAGTATTTCAGAACACTTGATTTAGGGACAGGTATGTCATTGACTCTCCAAATTGAGTGATACAGAATTTGCAGTAATTTGCGTCATTGGGTAAGATTTATTTGCTGCATTTCTGTGTATTTTATCCTGGTTCTCAGACATGATTGCTCTTCGCTTCATGGCATTGAAGGCTTTTGATATTTGTCCAGATAATGACTTTTATGTTTATTTGTTATTTGCGCTGAGCCAATTGCAGTAGTGTTCTGTTCATTAATTGCATGAATTACACTAAGTGTTCATAAGTGTACAGTTTGCTGAAACTGAGCTGGCAGTGAACAGTTGTAATGCATTCCATGGGTGTAGCTGTGTTGACGCAGCATTATGTATCTTCCCACATTGTAGTAAATGTAGGGTTTTTACAGTGGTTTTCTCACAGGCTAACTTAGCCTCCTAAACCACTTGAAATTACTTTTTTATATATTGTTTTTGCCATTGACTACTATCTGAAGTAGTAGTTTCTCAGAGTTTGGTGCACTTCTTTGATTGCTAATAGCAGTATAAAGTAATGATTATGAACTTAGCCAACATTTTTTGTTAATTGTGTTTGAGATGACTTTGCTACATCAAAAGTCTCTTTTAAACGGTCTCTGGCTCTATTACGGTACTGGCTGTACTCATAGTTTGATTATTGCTAATCAGAAATCATGCAGTTATGGCACATAAATTTAAGTACCGTAATATTTTGTCTGTATGTAATAATGGGATTTTGCATAGCAGACAGAATTTGCAATGTGTGAAAAACAAAAACTGTTGGATAAAATTTGTGTCTTTTCAGTTTTCAAGTTTAAATTTAGTCAAAAATTAATCACAGTTTTCAATAATATATCCACAGTATTTAGCTGTGAATAATAATAAGCCCACATCTGAGATAGTTTGAAATCAATTGTATTGCATCAGTGAACTTTTAAATTGTAATCAATCAATCAATCATCAGAAAAGTTTGCAATCAAACAACTAAGATGACAATTCCTGTCTACTTGATTTCCTGAACAAATATATTTCAGTTGGTAGAGAGATAGAGAAGTAAGTGAAATTGGTTTTCAAGTGAGTCAATCTGTTGGGCAATTAAAAAAGGTTGTTGATACACAAAAGTTATGGCCTGTGTGAAGAAGAGCAACAAATCATCTGAAGTGCTTGCTTGTAATTTGACAGAATCTAAAGTCTACAGTGGCAGATGTTTGATTTCAACCCTTGTGCTCTCTCTCTGTCTCTCTCTCTCTCTCTCTCTCTCTCTCTCTCTCTCTCTCTCTCTCTCTCTCTCTCTCTCTCTCTCTCTCATGACCTCAAGATAAATGGGGCATTGTACCAATGCTTTGTGATGAATTCTTTGTGATATGCCAGAGCTTTCTTTGATCAGTGTCCTTATAAAATGCATCCAACACCATGAATCAACAAAAGAACTGAGACTTGGGAACCCAGTTTTGTACAAAAACCATGACATATTTGTAATGCTATAATCTGCATGACTTATTCTGCAATGACCACAGTCGTGAACTACTATAATCTACATGGTTACGGTCCCGCCAAAACATTATTATGCGGATATGAAATGTATTTATCTTCAATATAGGTTCTACTGTATGTCATTTTATTAGCAGAATAAGTGTTGACTGCATAGCTCTGCAGATTTTGCAGTGTGCTCGATTCTCACTGCTGTTCTGTGAATCTTTCTATTCAGCATTTTTGCTATTTTCATTTTGTGATGAACTTTGCTTCTCACTACTGAAACTTATTTCCTCTATGATTATGAGGTCGGTTTGAATTATTATTATTATTATTATTATTATTATTATTATTATTATTATTTTTATTATTCGACGATTTGTGAAGCGCCGTAACATGGCCATCGGCCAAAGCCAAAAGCGCTGTACAGTCAACAGTCAACTATACGATATGGTGAACAAATGCGTTTTTAGCTCTTTAGCAAATACTGGTAATTATTTAATTATTCTAGAAATATCCACACAGATTTTCTAAAGAGCACACATTATGTCAATAGATATTGATTGTGTGTAAATCATGTAATGTAATTAAGTAAGTACCAGTACTTGTACTTAATTACATTAAGTATTGTGATTATTATTGATTAGGCAAATAAATAAATTGAGTCATTGCATTTTATTTATTTATTTGTAAATATAAATTTTTTACTTAGGAAATTTCTGCCAATCCCCAGTTCATCGTAAAAGGTGCCACAAGATTTGACCTTAATCAAGGAGAATTGCGTAAGTAAGATCCTTGCTAAGCTCAGTAGTTTTTTTGTAGAGAGCAGGCTTAAATGAATGGAATAAAAGAATAGTTAACCTTATTTAAAGGCTTGCAATCATAATAGCATTTAACTAAGCAAATGAAATATGTATTATATTGCTAGCATCTCTCGATGTTTATAATTTTTACTGTTGCTTTTTGCATGTTTCGATTTAAACAGGTTTCTTTACACCAGAAAGACTTTCTCTTATTCATTCATTCATTCATTCATTCATTCATTCATTCATTCATTCATTCACTTCTTTTATCTTAAACATTAGACCTGAGTTTGACATATTGCATTTAATGACTGGATTCATTTTACAATGGTGGAAATCAGTATTTTCCATCCAAAGTCACACTTCACCAGATTGGTATTTGAGAGTAAAAACAGTGGGGTGTGGGGTTTAAGAACTTCCAATGCTTTCATTATGCTGAATAAGTTAGTTAACCCCTTAACCGTGTATTTAACTGTAACTCAATGTAAAATGGACGGATATATCCGGGATCCCCAGTTAAGGGGCTAAATAGGTTAATGACAGCATGAAACTATCCTTGGATATGTTAGCCTAGAGTTGACAAATGGGAAGAAACCAGTAAGCAGTCACCAGGAATTTTCCCATTTCCCCACACAGACCACACTGGGCTCCACATGTTTAAAAAAGCCTAGGTTTGTTAGCAGAATGTTTTATACAGGCCTGTTAGGAGGGAGATCCCCCAAACCTCAAAATCCCCCAAAACCCCAGCACTTACACAAATTTTGCATTGAACTGTGTCTTTTTCCCTCCAACCAAGTCGATCCCCCCCGGAAAGCCTCAATTCCCCCCCAAAGGCCTGGAGTCTGGATAAAACACTGGATGCTAGGACAGTCTTATAAGTCATTTCCTGTGGCTTTATATAATCTTTTTCTTGTTGACTGCTAGCATTGCAAAGCTGTGTTTGTTTATCCTGTCTGACAACTAACAGTTGTTACAACCTTGTTTACCATAAATATGTTTTTCTGTCACTTTTAATTTTTGTTGATTTGTGCCGTTCATATTTTGGGGTATGTTGCTGCATAATGATTTGTTTACCCTTAGATCGGTCTGTCTGTTGGTGTTTGGAAATCAGTTATAAAGTACAGTGAAACCCGCTTAATTGCACAGGTGCGTGCAAGCCTTGCTTATGCGATTAACTGGGCTATGCGAATAGCCAGGGCACCTGATAATGAATTGTACGCACAAAACACTGGTTCGGAATTTTATGTTGTTATGCGATTATGCGGGTTATGCAATTAAGTGGTATGCGATTAAGTGGGATCCACTGTACTTTCATATTGAAGCTTCTGCTGTCATTTTATATGTAGTTAGGTGGCTATATAGAGATTCAAATGCTAATTTTGGTTTATACCAGTAACTCTTATTCATCAAAAGTTCTAGGCCATTCAGGCAATCTCCTGTGCAACTACAGTACATAGCCAGAACAGAATAGAGATTGTCATTAGAAATAAATATTTTTTATAATATGTTCCAATGTCTGCCTATTTCTTTAGCGAGTCCTAGTGGGCCCTCTAGACCATACAACACCAAAATTTAGTCACTAGGCAGGCAGCGCTTCTGAGTGATTCTTCAGAAGAGGCGCTATACAAATATTTTGTTACATTACATTATATTACATTATTGAAAACAATTAAAAATTAAAACAAATAAAATTGTGAAATTATCCCTTAAAATCGATCTTAAATCTGCTGTGTGTGTGTGTGTGTGTGTGTGTGTGTGTGAACAATGGGGATCTGGAGTCATGCACACAGACAGGCAGACAGACAGACATACAGACAGACAGGGACTGAGGGGAATGATGGAGATTTTGAGTGAGAGGCTGATCTGTTTGTTTTGGGGATATATTTGTTTTTGACTCCTTTAAGTCAGACATGTTGCTCCAGTTCCTGTCAACTTGCACCATGATCACATTAGAATTTCATTTTCACATTTATCTTGGACCAGGGATCTGCTGCCTAATCCCAAAAACATTTTAACCAAATGCAGCTGTCATATGCATGGGAAATATTTTGGCACCTTAGGTTTATTCAGTTACTGAGAAGACATAATACTTGAGTGCATTATAACGAAGCTGTGCTACTGTGTTGATGTAATGTTTACTGTGTTTACATTCTGAGTTTCCAAAGACAAACCAACCAGTCTGCTGTTGACTCATTTATTTAAAGTTGCTTCAGTTTGATTAGGTTTTGCAAATCTGTCCTAACAAAATCCTATGCCTCCAATATTCAGAGCTTCACAGCAGCATTCGGCACAGAATACCAGATACTTTATTATTATTATTATTATTATTATTATTATTATTATTATTATTATTATTATTATTATTACAATTTATATAGTGCAGTAAGCATGGCAAAGGCCAAAGTCAAGAGCACTTTTCAAGGGCACTTGTAGGAGATAGTAAATAAGTGCGTCTTTAGTTTCTTTGCGAGCAGTTTGGCAGAGGTCGCTTTAGTCACTTGTCTGGCAATGCATTCCATAGGATGGGGTTTCCCCCATGTAACTGATCTCTCAATGAGTTTTGCCATCTTGGACAGAGTGGAACGGACAGCAGGACACAACTGCTGGACCAAAGATGTGAGTGCCTTTTCGGTCATAGTCAGGACAGGTAGAGTCGCACAAGACTGGTACTTGTTTTGCTGGACAGCTTGGTAGCAAATATGCAGTAGTAAGTATGTATGTTGACCCAGGAGGCTGATTCAAGGTACAAAACTGTTGTTATTGAACAACAGTTTTGTACCTTATTGTTATTTTACTTTGAAATACTTTTATCCACATATGCACAACCAGCCAGAGAGATGTTCAGCCATATGCTTCTACTTTACCAAAGTATCCAATTAGTGCATGCTGTTAGTGTAGGACTACTTGATGTACTACAGTCTGATGGTTCTTATTGCCAGGCAAGTGCTTTTGATAAACTCAGCTGACTGATCATATGGTCTTTTTTTCTCTCACAGAAGATTGCTGGTTTGTTGCTGCTACTGCCTGTTTGGCATCTTGCCAGCCACAGCTGCTGGAGAGATGTGTTCCGCATAATCAAGATTTCAACAAAGATTATGCAGGTATTCAAATCTGGACTCCTTAACTACTCTTTGCCAGCAAAATTATTGTAAACAACACTTTGTGCCATACGTCCTTAAACGAATACAGTAGAACTTTGTTATAACTGAATCGACTATAACACATATGCACTGTACTTGGTTATTAAGTACCACAATGTAATACAGTGAAACCCGCTTAATTGCATAGGTGCCGTGCAAGCCTTGCTTATGCGATTAACTGGGCTATGAGAATAGCCGGGACGTCTGATAATTAATTGTACGCACAAAACACTGGTTCGGGTTTTTATGTTGTTATGCGATTATGCGGGTTATGCAGTTAAGCGGTATTCGATTAAGTGGGATCCACTGTATATATTGTGCCTAGGGTATAAAAAGTACTAAATTTTACAGACCAACTGAGTACGTTATAATGAAATTCTAATGTGTCATCAGGGTTGTCTGTGTAAGTAAGTAAGTAAAATCTCATGGAAATCCTTGGAAAGCAGCTTGGAAAGCAGCACAACAGTTTGTTGTACCTGCTTATTCTTAGGCACTGTACCCAAATAGATTTGTCTGTTGTAGAAGGGATTGTTCTTTAACCCCTTAACTGTGTATTTAACTATATAACTCAATGTCAAATGGACTGATATATCTGGGATCCCCAGTTAAGGGGTTAATCTTAATTAAAATTTTCAGTCTGCTGTAGGTCACACAACCAAGTTTGTATTTACTGATTTTAGGAATATTTCGATTTAAGTTCTGGCAATTCGGCGAATGGATTGAGGTAGTTGTTGACGATCGCCTACCAACCAGAGGCAATCGTCTTGTCTATGCACGAAACACCGGAGAACCAAACGAGTTCTGGGTACCGCTGTTTGAAAAGGCGTATGCCAAGTGGGTATATGCTGCATAGACTTATCATTAAAAATGTCTAGGAATAAATAAAGGCTGTGTGGCACTTAGTACTTAGGCTGATAACAAGTGCTTTGTTATCAAATCACTCTGAAATATTTAGATATATCAGTGGTCTAAAACATTTCCACTTCTTAAATTGAGAATTGTCTACGTTGAATTGTCTATTTTATTGCCATTCCATGTTCGAATATTTCTATTTTGACCGAAATGTTACAGCTCAAAAGCAAACTGAGAAGAATTAAAGTAAGTAAGTAAGTAAAAAATCTTGTGGATTTCTATAGCGCCTTGGAAAGCAGCACAACAGTAGCTGTTTGTTCTGAGGCGCTCAGACTCTCTTAAAATGGCTATGGGGAAGGTGTATGATCAGCCAGGCAATAGTCAACATCCAAAGGGCAGTGAGCCTAGGTTGTTACAGCTACTAAATAGTTACTGCTGTAAACACTGCGTGAACATTGGTGGAGTTTGTCTATTTTCCCAGCTTGAATTTCTGTTGAATATTTAGATTGAAAGGTTGCTATGACAACCTGAACGGTGGGTTTGCACACGACGCTCTTGTTGACTTCACCGGGGGAATATCGGAATTTGTCGACATAAAACCAAAGCGGCAGAATCCGGGGCATCTCTTCGATAGACTCTATGCCATGATTCAGAAATATTCACTTGTATGCACGCACATCGATGTAAGATCTAGCGTTTGGACAGAAAAACGTAACCTTTACATTACATGCATCTTTTTTATGCTTGTTGTATTTTGAAATTTCAGTAATTTTTGTTATTTTTGCATGTATTGTATGATTATTTACATTATGCATTTCAAATCCTGTGCTTTTTAAAAATCTATAAACAAAGGAATGCAGTGGTAATGGTGGACACCATGTTGCAGAAGGTTGCATGTTCAACTCTAAATCCAGCTGTCGTTGCTTGGTAACTGTTGTCATGTTGCATCATTGCCCTTTAGCAACCATGTACTAATGCCCAGTGCATTGTTTAATGACAGTATAAAAATGGTAACTGTATGGTTATGGTACTTGACAACTTCTATAGTGCCGTAGCATGGCGAAGGCCAAAGACAAAGGCGCTGTCCATGAGAAGATTTGTACATTTGTATCTGTATGTAATTGTGACAATTTAGGTGTACATTTTTTTGTATTTCTGTTTGAGCAATGGCTAAGTAATATCAGTTATTGTAGTGGCTTGTTTATTTCTTATGGAAAAGCTATTGAACATTGCTAAATTATTATTATTATTATTATTATTATTATTATTATTATTATTATTAACATTATTAGCATTATTATTAACATTATTATTAACATTATTATTATTATTATTATTATTATTAACATTATTAGTGGCTAATTATTATTCATATACTTATTATGATACGACGAGTATGCATACATATTGATACATTGTATATATATATTGATCAATAATAATTAGTTATATATTGCTTGTAATTAATATAATAAATTGATTATTAATTACTGAACAGTATAGTTTCTGTTTTTGTAAAAGTCAAAGCGTATTCCAGAGCAGTCACTTCCAAACGGTCTTTACTGTGGCCATGCATACAGCATCACAAATCTTGTCAAGGTATTTGGTGTCATGACTTAAACTTTTGCATACATAAAGCATTTACAAATTCTCTTGTATTGACAATTGCAATAATTCTGTGTAACAAGATTTTATAGGGGTCGTCCATGAAGTACATCACACTATTTTTGGCAATTTTTGATCCCCTTCCCCTGTCGCAAGCTGTCATGTTTCTTAGACCCCTCCCCCCTCGAGCTCGGTGTGCTTTATGGACGACCCCATAGCTGTTGCATTTTGGTTCTTGAATTAGATTGTAAGCTTGGTTTTAACGATGTGAAGTAAAATGTAAAAACTTTGATGTGTGCTTGAAATTTTTTGACAGTTAAAAATAAAAGGTTCCCAGATCCGCCTGCTTCGCATCCGCAACCCGTGGGGTCGTGGAGAGTGGAAGGGCCGATGGAGTGATAAGTAAGCACGTTGTGTGACTGCAGATATTATAAAATCTCCAGTGGAAAAAATTGTTCTTTGTTTCAGGGTTTTTGAAATGGCCATAACCGGTGGGATATGTCCATTTAAATCTAAAAGACCCTTTAAAGTATGCGATGTTTAGATTGCACTAACAAAAGTTTAATTTACGGCATTGATGGTGACTATTGACGGCATGTACTGCAGCGTTGAGAAAAATTGAATTAACAGGGATTTGCTTTACCTGAATTCGCTTTTGAGGATGAAATTATGGTACTAACATTTTCGTTATTCTTCTGTGTGAAATGCTTTCAGATCTTCTGATTGGACGAGCATACCAGAGAAAGTTCAAGAAGAAATAGGCCGGGCAAACATTGAAGATGGAGAATTTTGGTATGCATTCATTTTATTATTATTATTATTATTATTATTATTATTATTATTGTTATTATTATTGTTGTTTTTATTATTATTATTATTATTATTATTACCATTATTCATATAATTATTTATGAACTTTTATAGCACCAATTATATTGATCTAAGGTCTCATTCAATGGTGCTCTAAATCAATATGATTTATTTTAAATACCAAGGCTTTTTTGGCATTTTGGTAATGTAATATGAAGACATTATGAGACATCTCACTATACAGAATATCTTCAATCATTCATTAGATTAATTATGTCTCCAAATTGGTGAATTTTAATATTTTCAGAGCTGTTTTCTTTTACTTTTTTTCTGTTTTGAAATCGCTTAGGATGTCATTTGAAGATTGGTTGGAAAATTTTGAGAGGTTGACTATCTGTCATTTTGACCCAGAATCTGCTCAATGCATAGCAAGTGAAAAGGTAATATTGGACATCAGTCTACCATAGTCAGCTTTGGTTTGAGACTCTGCAATTCAGGTGTCATTCAAATACTCTATCATAGGGATTAGCAGTTGGACGCAAATTGTGTAGTTGTGTATTATAAATGAATAAAAAAATTTCAATAAATGACTATCTTTAATAGTAACTCATTAACAACTCAGGGTCGACCACCCGACGGGTTTATAACCCTTAGGTTGACCCATTTCTCTAAATTCATCGTACTAGCTGTGAACTTATGAGCAATTATTTGTATGTAAACAGTTGGTTATTTTCTTTACCTATGTAATTGTTGTAATGTGAGAAATAAATCGATTGATTAATTGATTGATTGATTGATTGATTGTGTAGTGGAAATTCACGTTATGTGCTGATAGTTTTGATGCGGTTTATGTGCCAATCAGAGTCAATTGCTTTCTTTTAGGTCGGCATATTTTTTTATAGATTTATAGACACGTATGGGGTGCTGTGCAGTTGAGAAAAACCCTCAGAATAATTGCTGCTCTATACACATGTAGTACATTTCAGTGGAATTTGATTAAGCATTTATTATTTTACAGTTTTAATGATAATATTGTGAAACTATATTTATTCTTAGGAGGTGTGAGAAATTAGATTATTTGTTTATTTATTTTATTTTATTTCACAAAGTTTTCATTTTAGCGAGTAAGGACTTTTTGTCAGTAGTTTGGCTATCACTTGTGCCATGATGTTATATTATATTCTTGCCCTGATTTCTCTATATCTCAGATTTGATTACCAGAAAAGCAGCAGATTTGACCTTTGCCCTTTGCATTTTACCCTTTACCATATCTGTCTTTTTCTGTCTTTTTATTGTTTTTGCACGAGAAGGTGTTTTTGTGTGATGCAGCATAGAGAATTTTGGGAAATGGAAGTTTTCAAGTCAGAGTGGGTTCGTGGCTTCAGTGCTGGCGGATGCGGCAATAAGCCATACCAAAGTATGCGTTCTCATTTTCTGTTTTACTGATTTGCTGCAACTGTCTGCAATTAATTTTAATATCCGCAAATGTTTTAAAGTACTTTGATAATGAAATTGGTCTGCAAAAATTTGCCTGCTTGTATTATGTTACAAGCATGTTGAATAAGTAAGTATGGTAAAGTATTACGTTACTTATAATTGAGTAATTCATTTTCCGGCTGTTTCTTGTGTAACAGCATTTGACCGTTCTCAATTGGTGGTTCCACCCCGTCTATGATAGCGAAATTTGGGTTGTCTGTTCGCATTTTGTAACGATTTTTACATTTTTTTTGTAAAGCGCTCTTGACTTTAGCCTTCACTGCTCAGATCTTTTCTGGAGCAATCCGCAGTTCGTGATATCTATCGCGCCAAAGGACGCAGAAGATGGTGGTTCTTCCCATGTTGTCATCGCCTTGATGCAGAAAACACTCAACAATAGACTGAAGTTTGCCATATCGTTTTCTCTCTACCAGGTGACATATAATTTTAGTATTACCCATTTTAATATGTATAGCAAAACCATGTCAACATAGACTGGAATAACATGGACCCTCTGTTAACCTTAAAAATACACTGTACTTCTAATTCAATATATTCATAATGGGTACTCTTCTGAGTACTTTGTCTAGCTCAGGGGTGGGCAAACTACAGCCCGCGGGCCATGTGCGGCCCGCCAATGGATTCCATGCGGCCCGCAAGATCATTTTGGAATATGCATATTTTATGGAAACCTGGCACTTTATTTTAAAATCTTAAAAATGGTTATTGCATTTTTGATACTTCAGCAGCAAATATTTAATATCATAATACTACTCTGCTACAGGCTAAATAAACGATACTAAAAGTTGCCTATGATGATGATGATGATGATGATGATGATGATGATGATGATGATGATGATGATGATGATGATGATGATGATGATGATGTATATTAGCATCTTAATTATATTCATTTTGGCTTTTGGTACATGCAGCCCACCTAATGTAGTGTTAGGTTTCATGCGTATAGTATAATGTAGTATAAAGGTTTCATCCTTTAACCCCTTAACTGTAACTCATTGTAAAATGGACGGATATATCCGGGATCCCCAGTTAAGGGGTTAAGAAAAAAGTTTGTCCACCTCTGGTCTAGTTTATTAGCATGGAACTTTAATTCCTTTGTTTCATTTGTTTCCACATTTATATCGCTCATCTAATTATTAACATTTAGTGCTCTGGTCTCAATTTTCAGTTAAAGAAAGATGCCGTCACGCTTCTGTCCGGACAGAATTATGACTCCGGCGCGATGGTCTTGGTAAAGGAACCGCAGCCGTTTCGCACTTTGCGCGACGTGAGCGAGCATTACCGGCTGAACCCGGGAAAGTACGTCGCGGTGCCCTGCACGTATGAGCCGAACCAGGAGAGCCAGTTCCTGCTGAGAATTTTCACAGAATCCAAATCCGAAGCACTGTGAGGATTGTGCATGAGCTGTTTCTTGTCTGTTTTGTTGTAAAAGTGTGGACTATGAATGAATGAATGAATGAATGAATGAATGAATGAAAGTGTGAATGAATGAATGAATGCACTTGTTTGGTTGTATTGTCACAGAGGTTTGGCATATTGCCATCTACACAAAGTGCATATTTACTTGCGTAGGCTGATATAACTTTAACATAGACTTCATTTGATTGATTTGTGATCATTTATTGAATAAATTAATTATTTATAATTTATAAAACCTTAGGTCTATTGTTCTGTATGAACTGATGAACTGTGATGTAAAATGCTCATGACTTTAGCCTTAGCTATGCTATACCGTTTCATAAATCATCTATGTAATAATAATAATAATAATAATCAAAAAGTCAAAGTCCTTCCCCAAGCCTCACGCTCATAAGCGGCGCTGATCTCCATTACTAAGCCTTTATGAATTCGGGGCTAAAATATGCATAGTTACCTGTTTGAATTCAGATTTTTATCTCATTTTACCAGCTGAAAAGCTGAGTCGACCTTTGTTGAATGGAAGGACCTCCTGCTCCATCACCCAATGTTGTTACCACTCTGCTAACTGTTTGTTTAATAATAATAATAATAATAATAATAATAATAATAATAATAGTAATAATATTAATAATTTATGAATGTAAAATATGAGTTATGTTGATTCACATTTATCTAATTCAGCTGAAAAGAAACAGTTGTTGAATGAAATTTTGCATTTTATTCAATCATGTTTGTTTCAGAATATTAGATATCAAAGCCTTCAAAGGCAAAACATTTCAAATTTATTTATTTGTTAGACAATTTTAAAACAACGATGGCAAGCAATTTTATAAGCGGTGGTTAATTTTTAAGTAGCTTTCAATTAATTTTGAATTTTGTTCAATCAGTCGAATAGTTTATTAGAATCAAAGATCAAAGCAAAACATCAATATTAGGCTTTAATTAAATCACTTTAGATCATATTATTATTATTATTATTATCATTATCATTATTATTATTATTATTATTATTATTATTATTATTATTATTATTATTATTATTATTATATAGAATTCAATATCAAATGAATAGTCTCAAAGATGCATATAAACGAGTATGCATTTTTCAAATATCAACTCTAGGAAGGAGAGGCAGTGGAAAAGTGGAGAGTGGAAAGGCAGGAGAAGAGAACTATTTCCAAAATAGTCATTGGCGTAGGCACGGGGGCCCTGGCGCCTCCCTTCTATTCGGATCAGGACCAGCCATGAGACTAATCCAAAAACGGGGAGTAGTGGGGGAGAGGGGTAGTATATGATCGAGGAAATGCACCAGAGGGCAGACTTTAAAGCGTTTGATATTGCCTCTTTTTTATTTGTCAAGACTTTTGGGCTGAAAAATGACGAAGTGTCCCCCTATTTTGGAATCCTGGCTATGCCACTGAAAATAGCAATATTTATTTCTATGTTTTGTGGAATCTGCATTCTTTGCACACATTTTTAAGTTGAACTTTTGGGAAATGTCATTTATGATTTAATTATATGTTTGCAAGAATTTTATGATTTTGTGTGTGTGTGTTAAGGAAACTAAATCTGCTGATAGTTTGACGGGTCTGTTTAGTGGAGTCACTGGTGGAGATCTCCAAATGGACGCCAGGGAACTTGTACAAGCACTGAATAGCCTTTTCTCCCGAAGTAATCGGCTTTGAATACTGCACTCAGGCCCTATCAGTGGGGGCTCAACGGGCTACTTGACCCGGGGCCCCTCTGCTTAGAAAGGGCCCCAAAATAATAGGCCTATATAAATTAGTTTTTTAAAATTATAATTTAAGGCTCTAGATTCATATTAAGAGTTAGGGGACTGAGGGGCAAAAAATTTGTAAATGGCTCGGGAGCCCCCTCTGACTGCATTTGGCCAGAAATATTTTCTTACTGTCGTTAAGATTTCATTTAGAACTATATCCTAAAATCAGCAATGCATCTTTATAAAGTATTTATTAGTTCCAGAAGAATTCTCTTCTGTTTCTTTGTCAATTTACTGTTAACAAAGTCTGTATTTCTAATTCACAGATACGGAAACAACTGTGTTTGGCGTCGAATCTGCTCGGAATATTCTTGCCATGGCCGATGTATCCTTGTGAATTGTAGGTTTTTTTTTCTATAGTTATATAGCAAATCAGCTTCCACTGTAATATTCATTCATTGAGAACTGTTTATCTCATTATAGCTGTCTCATTCTTGCTGTTGACATTCTGAGTTTGAAATCCCTGGGGGAATGACCTGGTCTTTTCGGATGGATTTGAAATGTCCACCATCCAATTGATACCCAATTTTTTTATTAGAAATGGTGAAAAACAGTTCATAATTATTATTTTTATTATTATAACCAAGATATCATTAGATTGAGGTTTACTGTGCAAAAATTAACCTATCTAAGACAACTGATGTTCAGTTATAGTGTTGAAGTGTAAAGTGGTATTTGTATTTAGGTTTTATTCATGCTAATATCCTTCCTCTCCTGATTTGAGAATATAAATCGATAAAGCCCACATGCAAGTACAGTAGAACTTCAATATAACGGACCTGGTTATAGCATGCACTCAGTTATAACATACTGCAATGTATGTTTCCGGGTGATGCGCTATCATATCGGATGGTATTGGATATATTAGAGTACCTCGGATATAACGTACTAAATTTTACAGACCAACTAAGTGCATTATAATGTAGTTCTGCGGTTGTATTGAGAGGAAAAACGTCAGTTCCTTTTGAGCCTTGACTGCGACTCAGAAAGAGAGAAGCGGATTTCTCACATTCGAAGCGTTTCGAGGTCTCGTGTCGGAGCTGATGGTCTGGAATGTAAGACTTCTTTCAAAGTGCTTGCATATAATCGTCAGCTGATATGGAATTTGAGTATCAAGATGATTTTCTTAATGCTTGAAAATCTCTGCATCTGAAAGACTGTTTGTGGGTATAGTTTGGAAAGTCCCAGTGGTTGCTTCATCAGTCTGATCCCAGTCGTGAATGACCCTTTGGATGAGACGGCCCTGCCTAACTGACCCCCTCCTACCCCGTTTGTCTATTTGGAGATTTCAAATTTAGACTGAGTACCTAAGAGAGTGGATGAAATTGAATCTTCGGGAAGCAATTCATGCGGCACAAGACCGGGAAAATTTGAGAAGGATCGTTTGACCAGCTGCTGGTCTCAACAGTTCCTGGGGGACCTTGAGCTGATGAAGATGGTGGTGATGATGATGATTATGATGATGATGATGATGATGATAATGATGATGATGATTATGATGATGATGATGATGATGATGATGATGATGATGATGATGATGATGATGATGATGATGATGATGATGCCTAGGAATAAGCATCTATTGTGGTACTACTAATTTGGAAAGTGCTATATGAATTACAGGGATTTTACTTACTTATTTGTTTAATGGGATTTAGCCTTCAGGAATAGTTTTTCATGATAAGCAGAACACTGCAGAACCAATATCCTGTCCAAGGACTTTGTGGAAGATAACGTATCTTATTTTACAGGATTGCTTCCAAGTGATTTCTTATAAGAAGTGCTATATAAGTATTCTATTACATTGCATGATTGTAGCATCTACTATTTTATTTGTTTTATTTTTCAGGAGAAATTTAGTACTTTTGATTCTGATCGCTCTGGAGATATCGACACGTTCGAATTGAATAATTTGTTTGATTCCATCGGTGTGAAAATTTAATGAAATATTTTGATTTGATTTATTTCAATTTCAACAATAATGTATATATATATATATTTGAAAATGTCTCTTTAAAATGTGCACTTGATTAACTTTAATAATTGAACCTCTATCAATTATCTACTAGCCATGAATGCGTTTTTATGTTCTTTTCAGGCCTGCCGAGAGGGGGGCAGGGAGGGCAAATGCTCAGGGGCCGGGCGATCTGTAGGGGGTCTGGGAGGGTTAGGTTATGGTTAGATGGGGGCCTGTCAAAGGCACTGCTTTGCTAACGCTGAGAAACAAAAAAAGCTCGTCACCAGATTTGAGACTTTCTAGGGGCCCCGTGAGTCAATGGCGGCTCTAGGATTTGGCAAGTGGGGGGGACGTTGGGGTGGCAACTTCTAATAAAGGGGGGCTACCATTTGTTGTTTAATGTATGTAGCATTAGGTATAGGGTCCCAACTGGGGGGCCAGGCACTCAATAGGGGGGCACGGGCCCCCAATGGCCCCCCCGGTGGAGCCGCCACTGCCGTGAGTACTCTGCACAGGGGCCCGGAATTTCTCTCGGCAACCCTGGTTCTTCTTATTAATGTTTTTGGCTAAGTATTTGTTGATATTGCTTTTTTAATACAACTGCGTTAACAGTCGTTCAGTGTTGACTGATCTGTTTACTTTTGAAAGTTCACTGCATTCCCTTTATTCCCTTTGCATTCCCTTTAGTTATGATTTTATTCGTGAATTAATTTGATAAATTCTTTGGTTGCTATTTTCTAGGTTTTAGCGTCAGTCGTCGAGTGTTGGAGTCGATTGTTCGTCGTTACGGAGGCAGGAAAAGTCGTCTTAGTTTTGTCGACTTCTTTCACTGCGCTTCGAAAATTGTGGCATTGTATAGTGAGTAGCGGATATTAGTTTTCGGTATTTTGCAGTGTTTTAATTTTAATTGTTTGATTGATTTTGAATTTATTGACTTCCTGCAGAGAAGTGGTACCCTCCTGCTGGGTAGGAAATTTTGTTGTTTCTTTGCCAGCATAACACCCTTTGTGTTTCTATTTAATTTTACATTTTATTAATTAATTAATTTATTTTATTTATTTAATTTTATATTTCTATTTAATTTTACATTACTCTATTTGTTGCCATTTTTTTTTGTTCAAGATCGTTTTGTGGAGACAACCAAAGATGGTGCTTCAGGTGTTGCAGATTTCAATCTGGAGCAGGTAATGTTGCATATAATGCATGATGTTTATATAATGTATGCTTCAGAGCAGTACCAGAATTTGCCAAGTGGGGGGTCGTCAGAGTCACTTTAATCATGGGGCCAACCATTTGTTGTTAGGTATGAAACTGGTCCCTAAGTCTGGGGGCGATGGTCTAAGCACGGGCCCCATTTACAAATGAGTCACTTTTCAAAGGACTTGAAACTGAGGTCAGTCATCGGTGGTCTGTGGTCTAAGAGTACAAATGAATTCCAAGAAACCCTTTTGTCGAAAGTTACAGCACTTAAATGTGACGACTAAGCCGGAAATTATAGCATTCACCGGTGAAGCAGATATATTGAGCTGAATAACAGTGGTGTTGAGGGAGGACACCAATTACAACATCACAAGGGGGTGACACCAAAGCATTTGGAGTTTGGTGTTTGTAAATTAAATAGGCTAAGTGAGTCTATTTGTGCATATGATCTGGTACAGGAGGACTCGAGGAGCAGGGGCGTAACGACGGGGGGTATATCGGTATATATACCTCCCAAAATCAGTACGGTATATAGGTGTGTAGTGTATATATATATATATATAACATACAAGATATATATATAGGATATGATGTATGTGTATATATAAAAATATATATATATATATATATATAATTTTATATATCGGGAATGAATATAGGGCATAAAAATATATATATTATATATATATATAAGATCGGTGTGGCCAAAAGAAAATTAACGTGCTTCACAGCTGGGGAAAATATTTATTTACTGAAAATTGACGATGGAAATCTGAAAATGTACTGTGTGGGCAAATCGATCACCAGCAGGTTTTTACTGCTTCGCAATCATTAACATCTTAGTTAACGTTTAATGAAGGGTAAACAAAGCTCTTAAATATTATTGGATCGAGCTCTATTATAATGGCCCTTTAAAGTAGGGTCCTTCAGCCCTAGGACCCCTGGGACCCCTTGACCCCAGGACCCCTGCCCGGTGATAACAGGTAGTAGCTCTGCTTAATTCCGAGATATCCTTTGCTTGTTCTGACTTGCAGTTATTACGCAATTAAATTTATCAGATTGGTTTAATCCTGTTTAGTGGCTCTCGACAACAATGTACTACTGAAGAAACTGGGGAGGTCGCAAAGACGCTGTGAAATATCTCGTGGGCGTTCGGGGCATTGTGCGTTTGTAAATGGAACTCAATTGAAAAGTAAATAATGGCTGCGTTTGAGGAATGGTTTTCAAGTTTTTTTATAGCTTGAAAATATGTTTCACAGGTGCTATGGTGCTGCAAACAAACCTCTTTTAACCCCTTGTAACCGTGGTATTTAAGTTCTTGAGACAATGTAAAATCTTTTTGTTATAAAATCATCCCCAGTTAAGGGGTTAAGCATTTTGAACATTTTGATCTGTTTGCAAAGAGTTTTGAGACATTTTATTTTTGAACTTTTTTAAAATCAGTGTATTACCTTGCATATTATTTGACTTGGCATTTTGAGATCTGTTTTTAATTAGACTTATTTATTTGATAATTTTAATTTTTAAAATATAAGTTCATGATAGACAGTTTATTGATGCTACTGAATTTTTTTATTTTGACTTGTGATGATAGAGATGAATGACGCTATTTTCAGTCCAGTGTTTTATTTATTTAATTGTCCACGTAGATTTTATAAAATATAAGTTCATGTTGGTCAGTTTTAATTGATGCTACTGTCTTTGGCTTTCTATTTTTGAACGGTTGTGATAATAATTTTTTGAATGATATTCAGTCCAGTGTTTTATCCAGGCCTTTTAGGGAGGCGATCCCCCCCAAAATCTCAAATCCTCCCCAAAAAGATTTAAGCAGTGACACGATTTTTTTTGCTTTGGACCGTGTGTCTTCTCCAGCCAAGTCAAACCCTCCCCAAGGCCTGGAGTCTGAAGGAAACGCTGATTCAGTCTGTGTTCTTTGACAGTGTATTCGAATTCTTGCCCTGTGTGAATTCTTTTATTTGTACAGTGTCGGTATCTTTTTTCATCAAATTCTAATAAACCTACAGATAAATCTGTTGTCGTAATTAGATTAATTAATCAATAGTGGTGTGAGGTAGCATTAATTTCGATATCCCAGTAACAGGAGAGCAGGGATATTTTTACACCCCCCTAACACCCCTCTCCCAATTTGAGGTCGACACCCCCAAAAGGTAACGTGACAATGGCATGCATACAAGATGCGTAATAATTAGCCCTGAACACCCCCTCACCTCCCAATGAAGAAGTACACCCCCAACACTTTTATCCTCGGATGACCTTTTTTGCTTGTCAGCCTTTTTCGGGAGAGACTTCCAAATTCCGACAACCCCAGATTTTTCCGACACCCCTCTAAATTCACAATCCTACGATCCTAGGAAATAAACACCCCCACCAGATTTTCCCGCCCCCAAATTCTCAATCCTAGATATAACCCTGCAGGAGAGCAGGTCTAAACCAAAAATTTGGGATCTAAAACCAGGCAACGAGGTCTAAAATTAGAAGGCGGAGTCAAAAGTCATGGGTAAGGCATAGGCCTAGTGGCAGATTTTAAAGACACCGCGTTGGCCATTTGGTCTAGATTTTAATGGGGCCTACGCATAAGCTGTGCTGCCTTTCGTTCAATGCATCCAACACAGGACTTGAGTCAAAATATGACACAGTTAAAAGATCTTTTGATATGTAAATTTTTATTACTTTCTCAGCGAGGGAGAGATTCGTGCCAATGTAGGCCCTCGTGCTCGATGGCCTGTAGGCCTATGTGGTGTGTAGGCCCCGACACCCTCACAAATCATCAAAGCGTGAATAAGTTTAGCGTTATAGGCAGACCATAGCGCAAAATTGTACTCATTCTTTTGGCGAATCTAAGCTTCAAATCAACACAAACAGAAAACGTACGCCAAAGGTTCGCGGTATTTAAATCGGGTGCTTTTAGGGCACGGGTTCGAAAAGTACGGGTTTGAAAAGTGTGGAAGAAGAAGACGCCTGCTGCTTTAGAAATACGTGTTTTCGAGCCATTCTTCGTTTCGGACCAAACGCGTAGCGCAGTCGACAGCAAAGATTATTTCCTTGTCCTCTTCTTCGGTCGAGCGATGGGGTCCGCAAGAGAATGTCGGTCGACTTCACCAAGTTGAAGACGAATCTGATCCAGAACAGGAAGCTTTACGATGACCCGGAATTTCCAGCCGGTCCTAAGGCGATCGGCGGGGAGAAGTCCGACCGGGCCGTCCTCTGGATGCGTCCCAAGGTGAGAAGTACCCATCTTTTTCACAGTGGCGGCTCTGGGATTTGGCAAGTGGGGGGGCCGTTGGAGTGGCAACTTCTAATTATGGGGGGCCAACCATTTGTTGTTGAATGTATATAGCATTAAGTATAGAGTCCCAACTGGGGGGCCACTGGGGGCCCAGGCACTCAATAGGGGAACACGGGCCCCTCTGGCACCCCGGTGGAGCCGCCACTGCTTTTTCACCTGGATTATCTTTGTCATTGCAGTAGCGTACAGAGGGGCGGGCGGTGGGGAGGTGGCCCAGGGCATCCATTAAATGGGGAGCATCCAAATTGATTCGACGACCTTTTTGCTCGTCAACACTTTTTTTACATGAAATTTCTTTTAAAAGTTATCAATTTGTCGCCGTGGCATCTTCATCCTTCAAATTGGTTCGGTGACCTTTTTTATAGAGTTGTCCGGCCGGCTAGCCTAGATTTCATAGGCATAAAATTCCATTAGGCCTCTAGCTAGGCTCTAGCCCCACTTTTTAGAGGGTAGGCCTATCATAGGGAAGTGTTATTTACAGTAGGCTATTGGGGTTTGGTCCCCAATTTTTTTATTCAAGTTTCCGCCAATGTTGGATTTGATCTGGATCTTGAATGACTGATTTGGTGTGCGATCGGCGAATGCTTTCGGTGCATTATAAAGTGACGCTATAGAAGTTACAGTAGATTTGATTAGTAGGCCTACAGGCAGTGGCGTAGCCAGGGGTTGTTTGGGGTTGTTTAAACAACCCCATAAAAATATGACCAACACAAGTGATGTAAATCCTTTGACTTTTTGTTGAAGGAGGGGTGTAGTGGGGGTCGGTCGTACCGCCTTCGCTGGTGTTCAGTTGCATAGCGCTTCCAGTTAACAACCCCACTTTGCATAAGCTGGCTACGCCACTGCCTATCCAGGATTTAGCCAGTAACAAAATGCTAGATTCGCAACGAAAATGTATTCTCTTTGGTTTTAAGAAATGAAATCGGTCGTTTATGATTGTGTATATCTCGGAAAATGATACATATAATTGATATTTGCATTAGCGTAACCACTAGGCTATAGTTCAGTGGTTCTCAAACTTTTAGGATTTCTTGTTCGGCGGTCCTTTAGAAATGTTTGTGATGTCTCGCGGACCTTATAAAATTTGAATTTTAAATTAACTACAGTAAGCACACATGCAGGCTACTTGTTTTGTCAATCAATTATTTAATCAGAAATTTGCAAGTCTTTGTAATAAAATTTCAATTCAAATGGAATCAGCACTCTTAGAGCCATCAGCGTGTTCTGTGTTGGTGTGATGTCTTGATAAAGTAATCCCTTTACGGTCCCTCTGAAATCGCTTGGCGGTCCCCTATGGGAACGCCGATTGCAGTTTGAGTCACCCCCATTCCATCCCAAACATTTTTCGGAGAGGGGGTTGAAATTTCCGGGGGCAATTTTCCTCTGGAAACGGCCTAGATTAAACCCTGTTCTGCTGTCATTTTTTGTTGTACACTCTGATATCCAACTCGGAAAATTGCCCTCCCCCGGAAAAATCGCGAGCCGATGACAAAATCGTGTCAGTTCTGGGTAACAATAATGTGATTTTAAGTGGTTTAGGAGGCTAAGTAAGCCTGTGTGAAAACCACTGAAGCAACTCTCCGCATTCAATAACCTATAGTTTTCCGAGATAGCCTTTGAATCCGTTTACTGTTTCAACTGTCACTCCACTAGGGTTATTGCCTCTGAAAACATGTTTAGAAAAGCAATTTTAATATAATATGAAATCGAATATTTATCGGCTGAGGCGGCATGCAGAGCCGAACCCTATTAACCCCTTAACTGGGGATCCCGGATAAATCCATCCATTTTACATTGAGTTACAGTTAAATACACGGTTAAGGGGTTAAAGGAACTGGCGACGCTCCCTGCCCAAATCCCCTAGTCGGGTCCAGTGGCGGTTCCAGGATTTGGCAAGTGGGGGGGGGGATGGCAACGTCTAATCATGGGGGCAACCATTTGTTGTTATGTATGTAGTATTAAGTATAGGGTCCCAACAGGGGCAATTGGGGGAGGCACTCAATAGGGGGCACGGGTCCCCTGTGGAGCCGCCACTGGTCGGGTCTGATCAAATCGGCCTGTGGAAATGTTGGTGGCCCCCTCTGTTCGATAATCCTGGCTGCGCCACTTCTTCAATGTTGCGCTTTTCAGTCGTCGTTTATCTTACCACTGCGCAGTAAACCATCAATGACGTCACCCAAAGTGTTCGCCATGAGTGCTTTAACCGAGTTGGAGATCAGAGTGTACAACAAAAAAGCACAGCAGAACAGGGTTTAATCTAGGCCGTTTCCGGGGAAAATTGCCCCCCGGAAATTTCACCCCGCCCCCGAAAATTTTGGCATACTACATCAACTAACAGCAGCCCCCTACCTGACTTTCCTCCGGCTTTTTCAGTTTTCCCTCGGCTTTGTCAGCCCCCCCCCCCCCGGAGTCCAGAAGTCTAGATTAAACACTGCAGCAGAATAGTATTGTCGCTGCAGTTTAGAGGGTGAAAAATAAAATGTTTGAAGTTAAGAAACTGTTAAATAGAATTTTTGAAGGATCGCAACTTCGTTAGACTTTCGTTCAAACGCGCTTGACCTGACCTACTTGTTCTCTGACCAAATAAACAGAATAATTGGTCGAAGATTTGAAACGCTTATACCAGAGGAAATTTCCAAACAAATAGACATAAATTTTAGGCAAAAGCCAATTTTGGCAAAGGACTGTTTTTGGACATTGTTTTCTCTTTTGTGTTCGACCTATTTCGACCTACGCTGTAGTGTCTTGGTCCAGTTCTCCATTATGTCTCATGTACTGTACACCTGTCCATTTTGGAGGTGCAGGTGACACACAGGTGACTCGGGAAGTTTGTACCTTTATTTTTCACAATAGCAATAACAGGCCGCGAATTAGAGCAAATATAGGCCTTTGCGGCAGGTGAGTCGTGACTGTGATGTCAAGACAGTGTCATGAATATAAAAACCAGTTTTTAAGACTGTGCTAAATGAAAGAAAGGCTGATGCAGAAGATGACTGATGACACATTCATATATAGGCTGACAGATCTTCAAAACAACTGAGCAGTGGCGGATTTACATTTTGGAGGCCCGGTACAAATATTTCCATGGAGGCCCCCGGCGCCATCGTGGTCACTTATAATAATAATAATAATAATAATAATAATAATAATAATAATAATAATAATAATAATAATAATAATATTATAATAATAATAATAATAATAATAATAATAATAATAATAATAATAATGTGATTTTAATAATGGTTTAATAAGGTTAATAATGTGATTTTAAGTGGTTTAGGAGGAAAACCACTGATGTAACCATCTGCATTCAATAACCTAATTTATCTAGATAGCCTTTGAATCCGTTTACTGTTTCAACTGTCACTCCCACCTCGTCCAAACTGTTCCATTTGTCCACAACCCTTACACTAAAAAAAATTTTCTTTCTTGGACCAACCCTCTGCTTAAATAATTTGCACTTGTGGCCTCTTGTGCTGCTATAGTGTGCCAATGTAAAGAATCGATCAAACAAACATCATTGAAAAATTAAACAATTAAATGTCATTTCATTATTAGCCTAATCCATATCCAAACACTACTAAAGTCTAAGCGATACAAGTAGGCCTATTCATGTATATCTCCGAAAATAAATTACTTTAATTAAAGAAAGAAATAATTTAAAAGTCTTTTAAAAAAATTATTGCTATTATTAGAAAAGGGAGGCCCCTAAATTTGTATTTTGAAGGGTTTGAAGGAAGGCCCGGTACCGATGTACCAGTTGGTACCGTGGTAAATCCGCCACTGCAACTGAGTATTTTCCGATCTAGACTAAAAATTCATATATATAAATTAGCATATCTTCCAAAGCCTCGCTTTCTCACTGACTGATTCCTGAAATGAACCGTCTTTTGCTGATGGATTTGAAGCACCATCGATTGATACTGTAGAGTATTAGAAATGTTGCTATAGAAGTGCATAATTATTATGATTGACTGTTCAGTGGCGGTTCCAGGATTTCTTGGTGGGGGAGGGGATGAATGAATTCATATAAAGTTGGTGGGGGATGAAAATAGAAGGGAAAAAATCAATAGGCCTAAACTTTGCCGAAAAGGACTGAAAAGGGGCATTTTAGACTGATATCATAGTCTTTTGGTGTATTGTTGAAGGATATCTCTGCTAATGCAAAGTTCATCGTGAAGGGAGCCACCCGCTTTGATCTCTACCAGGGCGACTTGGGTAAGCAACGCAACCGATTATATCTGTCACTAAATTCGCGGATTCTGCACTTTTAAAAACGTGCAGAGACCCCGAGCCAAAAAACTCTGAGCAGAGCAAACCGAGCGCTCTTCAAGCAGTATTAGTTGATTATGTTTTCAATCAATCAATCAGTCAATCAGTCAACAAAATATCATTCAACTCTATCGAGAAACGAAAATTGAATAGGCGTTATTTACTTACAATAGTAGTAGTAGTAGTAGTAGTAGAAGAAGAAGAAGAAGTAGTAGTAGTAGTAGTAGTAGTAGTAGTAGTAGTAGAGTAGTAGTAGTAGTAGTAGTAGTAGTAGTAATAATAATAATAATAATAATAATAATAATAATAATAATAATAATAATAGTAGTAGTATAATAATAATAATAATAATAATAATAATAATAATAATAATAATAATAATAATAATAATAATAATAATAATAATAATAATAATAATAATAATAATAATAATAATAATAATAATAATAATAATAATAATAATAATAATAATAGGCGTGATTTCAAATGGTTTCCGAGGCATTAGCCTTTACTTTGTCATAGCCATAGAGGTAAATCAGTCTCATTATCTGTAGCAAGAGTATTAATTATGAAGAAAAAACGACGTAGCTACCTAACTGTGTTGCTATGTTGCTAATTTGCTGTTTTCAGGTAATTGTTGGTTCGTGGCTGCTTGTGCATCGCTGGCCACTTCCCACCAGCAGCTCATCGACTGGTGCGTTCCACCTGACCAGGATTTCGATCGCGACTACGCAGGTTAAGTACCTCACTTTCCGACATCAACAGTATACTGTATAGCAGAAATACGTTGTGACGTACTTAGTGGGTCTGTACAATTTAGTACGTTATATCCGAAGTACGTTACGTGTACTGTAAACCTATATATATCCAATTCCATCCAAACCGGCAGCGCATCACGCGAGACCGAACATTGCGGTACGTTATAACAGAGTATATGCGTTATAACCGAGTCCGTTGTAACGAAGTTCTACTGTATTACTACTACTATCACTGCTATTACCACTATTAGCCTACCATAATCTATCCTGACACCAGATCTTTTTGTTTGACCGTCATGCACCTTCGACAGTGGCGGCTCTAGGATTTGGCAAGTGGGGGACCGTTGGGGTGGCAAATTCTAATCATGGGGGCAACCATTTGTTGTTTAATGTATGTAGCATTAAGTATAGGGTCCCAACAGGGGGCCACCGGGGGGCCAGGCACTCAATAGGGGCACGCCCCCCTCCGGTGGAGCCGCCACTGACCTTCGAACATAGATTATTTCGATTTTCTTTTTAGCGATGCAACAGTGGTTCTAACACAGGGCAGACCCTACTGAACCACGTTAAACCTCGTTATATTATTATATTATATTAAATTGACTTTTGGTGTTGCGTTCTACTTCCAGGAATTTTTCAATTTCGTTTCTGGCTGTTCGGCAGCTGGGTCGAGGTCATAATCGATGACCTTTTGCCCTGTAAAGAGGTCAACCAGGGCGAACAACGCAGCTACCAACTGATGTACGCCAGGAACAACGCAGAACCAAACGAATTCTGGGTCCCACTCTTCGAGAAAGCCTACGCCAAGTAAACCCACATGGGAACAACCACATTATCACTAATAATTTACAATCGTTACAATTAGGCTATCATTATCATCATCCAGAGGCGGATCTAGGGTATTCGGCGCCCGGGGACAAAGTGTACGTTGGCGCCCCTAACAACTGACAAGCAAAAAAGGTCCTCACATCGTTTTCGGCGCCCCTCAACTCTCTCTCTTCATATGGTGCTGACGAGCAAAAGAAGGTCCTCGCAAGTGTTTCTTCTACTTTATGAATGATGAATCGATGGTCGATAAATCGATGGTCGATGAATCAATGGTCGATAAATCGATGGTCGATGAATCGAATATCATCATTATTATTACGGGGGACCGACCCCCTATTCTGGCTAAGACGGATCGTGGGATTTACAAAAAACCGTTGAGAAATGGGGGAGATGAAAGTTGAATAAGTTTTGACGAAGTTTTTTGCTCGTCAGAGACTTTTTGCCCGAAAATATCAATGCCCCTTATTCCGAAATCCTGGCTACGCCGCTGGTTTTCAATCCTGTTCCAATCTCCAAGCCATCGATAATTAATAGAATACGCGACAGTTAAAATTTGGGACATTACGTCATTGCTTGGGGTGAGATTGGGGCGGGAGTGGATTCAACCCCAGTTTTCCGATAATTTTGAAGACAGTTCGTTGTATTCAGTGGATTGATCAACGACGCTTTAGTCGACTTCACCGGCGGCATTAGCGAGCGATTTGACGTTTTGAAACGACGGGCAACCTCTTCGAGGGGCCATGGTAAAGATGGCGTCACTCGTGGGAACGCACATCATCAGTCCGGTGAATATTCAGTTTCTAGATCTCAAGTTTTTTGGACAATCTCAGTTTCAGTCTGTTGAGCGCAGAAAAAAAAAAAAAAAAAAAAAAAAGCATTTCGGGCCACGTTCACTACTACTTCTATGGTTAGGGGTTAAGCTACTACTACTAACCTAACCACCACCACTGGGTTAACACTGCTAACCTAACCACCACTTAGACCACCTCTTTGGGCCCCCTGCACGGGGCCAGGGGGGCAGTCAACCAAGTGCCCCCGCCACCACGTTACGCCACCACCACCACCACCACCACCACCACCACCACCACTTCGAATGTTAATTTGTTTCTAAGGTTGAACGGTTCATACATGAACCTGGACAGTGGATTGATCAACGACGCTTTAGTCGACTTCACCGGCGGCATTAGCGAGCGATTTGACGTTGCTATGAAACGACGGTCGCCTGGCAACCTCTTCGAGACGCTCAGCGCCATGGTAAAGATGGCGTCATAATAATAAGAAGAAGAAGAAGAAGAACGCACATCATCAGTCCGGTGAAGAAGAAGAAGAAGAAAGAATGAGTTATTTTGCCTAATGAAACCAATCAAAGTTTACCAGTCCGTTGAGCTGCAGATATTGTGCATGGTTTTGAATCAATACTGTGCATTTGGTGACCCTGAGGTCAAAAAATAATGATGAAGATACCAGGGTGATAACCCAGCACACCATGATGATGATGATTGTTGTTGATGATGATGATGCTGTGATGATGATGATGATGATGATGATGATGATGATGATGATGATGATGATGATGATGATATTAAGAACAAAATCGATAACTTTGCTGTTCTTTAGGTCTATTTTCGAATCCGGTTTTATGGACTGCATATCGATTGATTTAGTGTTTATGATTTCTGCACAGGATGGAAGAGTAAAGGAGCTACCGAACGGACTTTATACAGGTCACGCCTACAGCGTCACCAGGATAGAACAGGTATGCGCGCACACGCACACGTGCGCGCACAAACAAACAAACACACACACATACACAAAGGTATCGAACACACTGTCTATTACTTGAAGCACAGAGCAAAACTGAGATATGTTTTGGTGGGATTAGTTGGGTAGGTTTAAGCCTACCCTAGTCTTTAATAAAATCCGCCTATATGATCAGCGGTAAGTAGGCCTAAGTAAAGAAAATCTCGTGAATTTATGTACCGCTATATATTTAGGGTTGTCTCCAGTATGATGGTTTTATGCAGGTATAGGCCTAGTGCTTCATCGTAGGCCTATTTATGTTGCAGCTCCGAGGTACGAGCCATCGTCTTCTGCGTCTTAGAAATCCGTGGGGAAAATCGGAATGGAAAGGCGCCTGGAGTGACGGGTAACAGAATTAAATTCAAACTCAAATTTAAATTAAAAGTTTCTCTGATGAAAATTAGGCTCTCCCAAGCCTGTCAAGTCGATGACGTTGACAGAACATATCCGCGGATTTTTTAAAATTAAAATGACCGCATCCAAAAATAATCTGTGAACCTAGACAACTTTGGGTTCAAAATTACATGACGTCGACCTATTGACCTGTTGACCTGTTGACCTATCGATCGATCTTTAGGTCCAAAGAGTGGAGCTCTATTCCGGACAGTGTTAAAAGAGAAATCGAATTTGAAAAACTTGAAGACGGAGAATTCTGGTGAGTCTGAAAAATCACGCATTTCGAAGGCTAGGATGATTGTTTTTGATTTAATTATTTTTATGTCAGTGTCTTATCTGGAGTGTGGTAGATGCTCTTGGGGGGGGCGCCACTTGAAGGGGGCGTCAAAAGAACTCTGTGATCTTGCTCTCTACTCCGCGTAGAAAGAAAAGAAACTGAGAAAACTGACTTTGAGGGGCACATCATGGACCAGTTCGCTTCAGTAAAAACCAAGAAAAAAGTGCAACTTATGTAGTTTTAATCTTGCGTCAATAAAATGTTATGGTTTGTTAGTTAACGACTTGTTAACCCGCCAGTTTGATTTTTACCCCTGACATTGACGCTAAAATAACCCAGTTACGCCCGTGTACTGCAATGTACCGTAAACAACATGAAGTTCATGAACTCTGTCGGGGTAATAGATTTGTGTGTTCCCCCACTGCTTAGGATATCTTTCGATGACTGGCTGAGGAACTTTAACCAGAATGGCAATGTGTCATCTCTCTCCGGACGCATTGACGCAAGAAGTCTTGGAATCAAATGTAAACTTTCATTTATTAAAACTCAGTGTGGCCAGGGGCGTAGCCAGGAATTTGATTGAGGGGCGGGCAAGAGTATAAATTTTGGGGTGGGGTATAAATTTTGGGGTATATATTGTTATATATTATACTAAATAATATATATTATCAATATATATATTGTATATTATATATTATATGTTATATACAGGGTGTAAAAGTAAAAAGTGGAACCCCTGTTTGACAATAATAATATTTCGGCCGCGTGTGTAGCGATTTTACTTTTACTTTTTACTTTTACACCCTGTACATGTGTATATAGGCCTATATGTTATATATATACTGTATTATTCTGATTTGGGGTGTGTATATCGCCCCGTAGGCCAGTCGCTACGCCCGCCGAGTGTGGTAAGAACTGAAGAATTGCGATTCTTTAAATTGTTTGGTTAAATTCTCATTTCGAATTTCGAAAAAGCCGCTGTCGCTGGAGGGCGAATGCTCTGCCGAATAGGGCTTTAAAGTTAAGATCAGATAAGATCAGATAGGCATGTCATATTCTCATTTAACCAGAAGGCGTCAAACACGGCAGTCATAATCTTATTAGTTAAGCTGCTGTCGCGGGAGGAGGAATGCACTGCCCAATAAGGCTTCATAGTAGAAAGATCAGATAAGTTTTATTTAACCCGGAGGTGTCAAACGCAGCAACAACGTACGTCTATAAGTTAACATTAGATTAAAAGACGGCGGAAGGCCCTTTGTTTAGACGGTGGGCGAAAAGGCGAAGGGCAGCAGAGGGCACCAGGGAGAGAGGGCGTTAGTGTTTCACCGAGAGATTTAGTCTGATTTTCCCGATCGAAAGTGACCAGTTAGAGCTTCACCGTGTTTGCATAAATTGCGGAAAGCACCTAACGACTTCAGGATTGATTCAATCGTTCAACAAACAACAGCGCTTCGCCATCGACACAATGGACAAGTTTGTTGTTAAACGTCGTAAACTGAATGTCGAAGACCCTTAACAAACTGTTAAGTACTCTCAGATACAACATCTGCGCAAATTATTCCATAGTGATAGTGTAGGACTAGGACTATGCTACGAAAAACTATAATCGTAGGCCTATAAATCTCAACACTAGACATGGTCACCCCCAAGATTTTGGGACTCCCCGTTGTTTTTTCGCCATAGTTTTCATCCTTCCCAATTATTGTATGGAGCCTTATTCTTGATTTTATATCTTCTTGCTGACTGCCTGTGCTTTCAATCACACCTTCAACACATCTGAATGGCCTGACTCTTTCCATGTTTTTGTCCATTCATTGTAATATTCACGTTTTTTGTATTCCCTTTCGTTGTGTCCATCACCCTTGTTTTTGTTTCACTTATTTGTAGCCTAATCCATAATTTTGCCTGTATTACTTCGTTATCGCCTAATAACATAAATGGTTCAATTGAAGAAGATCTGAGACACTTTGTATTAATTCTAAATGCAAATCAACCTACTGATATATCTGTATATCCGACAAAGTTAGATGCAAAGAAACTTCGCACGATAAAAACCTTCTTAAAACGTTTCTTTTGTTATAAATCACAATTGAAAATGCATTTTGGCTATCTACTGTAAGTTAGTTAGGCATCGACCCTCAACGACCGCTGCCGTTATATAGTAAACGGGCCGGGGTACTTTTATTGTCTTCCGCCGCCTCTGGGTGTATACCGATATATCGAGTGTGGTCTTATGCTAGTGAATGGATTTCAGTTACAGTTACCGTTAAAGTTAATGTGACTTTTCAGTTACAGTTACGGTTAACTGATTCGTTATTTTTCAGTTAACTGCTATTTCAGTTACAGTTATAGTTTAATAGTCAAGTGAGCTCTGAGAGACTGTAATTTTGCTGATTTTTCAGGGCATTCGAATGTTTGAATGGGTGACAGGGTTTAACGCCGGCGGTTCCCCCATTGGATTCTCCAGCAGGCCATCTAGTTAGTGCGTCTGTGATATGCATAGTCTAGAAATATTATTATTATTATTATTATTATTATTATTAGTAGTAGTAGTAGTAGTAGTAGTAGTAGTAGTAGTAGTAGTAGTAGTAGTAGTAGTAGTAGGCCTATTATTATTATTATGCCTATTATTATAATTATTATTATTATTCTTATATTATTATTATTATTATTATTATTAGGCCTATTATTATTATTATTATTATTATTATTATTATTATTATTATTATTAGGCCTATTATTATTATTAGGCCTATTATTATTATTATTAGGCCTATTATTGCCTATTATTATTATTATTATTATTATTATTATTATTATTATTATTATTGCTTCAATTATTCTGCATGGTATGCTGCTTTATGGTGATAGTATTAACGCGAAGCTCAGTAGAATTCAGTTAAGTCACTTAACATGGCATCTCAATTTCAAGAATCTGGTTATAGTTATCTTGCTTGCCTTAACCTTAACATTACCGTTATTGACTTATAACTTCTAAACTGTTGCAAATTTTTGGGTGTGGATCTAAGATTTTTCTTTTTTTTGGAGGACGGGGGGGGTATTCTCCGTGTCCGACTTGCCTGCAACACTGCAGGGCAGGACAGGACAGAAGGGATGAGGAAAAGTGCCGGAAAGAGTCAATATATTGGAATAAAGCTCCCTCACGTGTGCTATGGAAATTCGGTTGATTACATAACATTGCAATCGTTAACAGGGGCGGAGAGTTTGGAAAAAGGGAGGATATCTTGGCAATTTTTTAAATCTAATCCGATACATGCATCTGTCCTGTAAATTTTAATAAAATTAAAGAGAACAGTTTGATGGAAGATGGATGGTTTGATCAGGGACGTAGCCAGGAATTTGATTTGGGAAGGTACAAACATTTTGGGTGGATATAAATCTTAACTATAAACCATATAAACCACAAATAACAACATGCAAATCACATAAAAACTTTAAGGTAGACTGATTTGGGGGGTATATATACCGATATACCCCTCACCTCCCACCCCCGTCGCCACGCCCCTGGGTTTGATCCTCTCCGACTAAAAATTCCGGTAGAACTTTCGGAGTTTCTCGTTGGGGTTCATCCATATTGTACGTACGCGAAAAAGGCAAATTTGTACCCCCTTTCCCCCGTTTGCACACTGTACATACGCAAAATCGCCTAAATCCAACCCCCTCAGTGCTGTATGGATGCACCATTGGTGTTCCAGAATCGTTCCTGAAGAACCCTCAGTTTCCAGTTTCGCTGGATTCGTCGAATCAACAACCGGAAGGAAAATGTCACGTGGTCGTTTCCCTCATGCAACGACCGAGCAACAACCAGTACTCGTTGTACGTCGGATTCAGCGTTGCTCAGGTGACAATTAACAACATCAACAACAACAACAACAACAACAAATTCATCGCCTATGCTATGTCAGATTTACTGTATATACCCTGTATACTTTCAATTGTTGCGTGTCCTATAAGTACTTGTACGATATGCCATCCTAAACAGCTCCTGATTATATTATTATTATTATTATTATTATTATTATTATTATTATTATTATTATTATTATTATTATTATTATTATCAACTATTATCAACTATCAGCAGGGTTATTTCTAGGATTATCAATTTAGGGGAAGTGTCGATAAATTCTGGGGTTCCCCTGCCAAAAAAGTCTGACAAGCAAAAAAGGTCATCCCTTAGCTGAGATTGGGGTGTCG